>JBBPOE010000623.1:0-17366 GCA_038091295.1 Tylopilus felleus | reverse complement strand
CCAAGCTCCACTTCTCCCCATGAAACGATCTTGGAGGACAATGGAGATAGCGGCGATGGGGACGAAGGTGCAATGCTGCTGGATGATGGGGACTCGGAGCCTCCCTCCAAGCGCTTCAAGCCCACGGATGGTGGACGAACTCGTTCACATGTAGCGGCACTACTGGGCATGAGGTCTGTACAGCCACGAGCGATAGCATATATCGCTGTACAGGTAAGTTTGTTCCACGGACGATCAACAGAGTCAGGTGACAATTTACCGCTAGCTTCGTTTCGCTCTGTCCAACTGCAGGACCTGGTGCACACACGATGGAAACTTTGATCACCAACAATTCTATGACAACATCGTGAACTGGTTCGAGCGCCCGAGAGATAGTAATGCGAAAGTCAGGGTTGACGAGGTTCTTTTGTGGTGGAACCGGTGAGCGCTCACTGGCATACATCTCATGCCCCTGTTGTACTCACATTGTTACGCTGATGCAGAAATGTCTTTGGGCCCGAGAACGCAATGGTTTACTGTCCGCAGCCGGTAGAAGGGACGTCCGCTGCGGCAACACTAATGGAGCAATGTGGCCCAGACGTACTCCCCACTGGCACCACCACTGCAAGGCAAGAGTCTGGCTGATCTGTTAGGGAGAGATGGAAATGCAACGTAGTAGAAACTTGTGTTGTACTTGTCATCCTAGTAGAAGTGAAATACATGTAAAACTTCCAGACCTCCGAGTCCATGGTCTGACACCGAGAAAGGCTTGGCCCATCTAAGCATCTTCTTCCACATATTCGCAATATTTATCATATTTATGAATGCCTGCAAGCCAGATCCAAAACTCGGAATGTATGAAGATCCCAGAATATGTTATCGACTGCACACTTACATCTTTGGTATTAACCGGACTCAGGACTGGACTTGTCGTAAATACGGAGAAGGGGCGAAGAGATGGCGACAGTGGCATTGGCAAGCACAAAGTTCTGCATCATGATGGTGAAGGCAACTCTGTGATATTTTTTTTTCACTTTACGAGTTCGAGCAAGTCTGGGACAACGGGAGTAAGATCAAGTATTTCATACATAATGACAAAGGGATCATTCCGGAGGTAGTCTAGCAAAGTCAGGCGGGTGGACGAGACAGAAGCCACTGAGTCAAGGCTTTTCTAAGTGCGAACTCAACAAGATGATCTTTCAATTGAACAAGGGGACCTGTCTTCACATATAGCGTGTTTACTGCCTATCCAGGGAGCCAGGACAGCTGGAGCACTAATGGTCCATTTTACGGATCAGTATTACAGTGTGTTTATTGGGCAATAGAGGCTAAGTTTATAGTCCGAAATGCAGTTTGGAAGACGACACGGCATTGCCACATATATATACTGCAGTGGTTGAGTACACAGGATCTCATTCGTTGTGAGCAACGGAGAGATGTATCCTACAGATGTGATAAGATAGGGAGATATTGTTTCCCGTTATCTCGATATTCATGGTCGATAACACGCCTTGTAGTAAGCAACTTCCATGGAAGTCTACACGACTGAGATTAGGAATGGAGGGTAACGATCTAATCTGTTATGTTCCTATATAACATTGCTCTCTTCATGATATTATCGATGAACTTTATAAAGCTATATAAGATGCTTATAGGAAAAAATTGTTTTTCGTGATGCGGTCTCGCTGGCCACCGAGTCTGAATCGGGAGGCGACTTTATTGTAACCTCGCGCTCGAGCAACGCCGAGTAGATTCTCCAGGTGCGTATCCCACACGGACAGCCATCCATTTGACATTGAAACCATGTACGTCCCCTCGTGTATGAGTATCACGACCCGTGCTGTCGCGTTCGACACCCGCACGTCTGAGACGAGACGCAACTCTGTCAGGGCATTGCCGCGCTAAAGCTTGATTCGAGCTCCTCGGAAGGGCACGAGGCGCGTGTTGGAGATGGGAAGAACGGCGTCGAGAGTGTGTCGACGGTGTATACGAGAAAGAAGTTTGGGGGAATCTGAAGAGCAAGATGAGAGTTCCAGCGAGTGTCAAGTGCGGTCCTTGGATGATCTGTGAGGGTTGGAACTTGGAAGTGGAACAACATTAATGGACGGCAGGATTACGTGTCAGATGAGGTAAGATAAGTAGCATCTAGTACTAGTATTTGTTGATGAGTGTAGCTCTTAAAGACTTCAGCGCCAGCTTTCAATGTACTCACATCTCGACCTCAAATAGTCTGGAGGGTGGTCGCACATCGCAGCGCCACGCAGCCATTATATTAATAATTCATACTGCACAAGTCAACCGACCGACGTTTGTATTCACACTATAGCGCTTCGAATTCGAGCTGGTTGAGTCGCGGGGCAATGACATCCAAGGAAGTCTTGTCCATTCTCTTTGAAGGTATCCGTATTTCAAGCTTAAGTCTCAAATACCATGTCCCTACTTGCAAATTTATCGAATCTGATATGGTCATCAGACCCAAGATGCTATGTAATTACAACACGTCAATCGTCCGTGCATTGTCTAGAATCTCACCCAACGTGACGCTCTCCTGAAACTGTACAGTGATCAGGCTATCAGCCGCGACCCGCCTATAGTCCATCCCACGTCGACCCTCCGATGCCAGCGTGAATAAGAGTGCACCAAAGGGCTGCCAAAGACGGCTAACGAGCTGTCGCGCTCGCGTCTCTTTGTCCATTTGCACCCGAACGGGAGTAGGGCGTGACGACGGTCCAGGCCGTGGAAGCGATGGAGAGTCATCGTCGATGTCCTCGTCAGTGATCTCGTCGTCGTCCATGTAGGGTGAGGTTGATCCTGCGACATCTCCCTCCATGACTGCTGGACTTTGCGTATTTTCACACCCCAAGAGGGTGTCCAACCAGGGGTGAACGAGATACAGAGAATGCATCCTCGAGAGGTTTTGTTTTGTTTTGATTTCCACCGTCCCAAATGCGCGAGTGTGTGCATGATAAGTACGTGAACGTGCTCGATGAACTTCAACTTCAACTTCTGAAAGAGGTGGGAGTTCGAAAGCGATGCACGGAAGTTTCATCCGAGTCGCTGTGAACCAAGGTGAAGAAAGCTCATCAAGACGGTCGTATAACCGCATAGCAGCTTCGAGGTCGACCGTCATTCTTTCCATCTCGGCATCCGAAATCGGTGGCGGAAGGTGGGATGATGCTGGTTCGCTGAATACATTGACCTGGGCTGGCAGGCAACTATTACAGGTGCCGGATGCCCCAGTCCATGCGAGGATACTCGTATCTCCAGATCCGCTAAGAATGTGCGCCAATAGACGTCCTAGCGAATCCTCCCCTTCACCATAGATGACGTGTATACCAGTAACCGAGAAGATGCCGAACAAAGAGTACGCAGCATCCTCCACTCGTGTTATCTCCCGATTCGATGCCAGGCGCAGCTTCTCCCGAATACTGCTTAACCCTGGACGAAGTGCGACCAATCTCTGCGCAGACACCCCGGTGGCTTCCAGCATCTCTGAGATGACCTCCGGTGACTCTTTATGGTTCGACAGCTCCAGATTGAGATACGGAGTCCAATCTTCGGTGTAGAAGTGGACGACCTTGGATGCGACGTATTCCTGAAGGGTCCAGGCACGAGTATTCCAGATGCTGTTCTTGAGAGCGCCGCGTTGCGATGAAGAACGAACGCCACGGAGGAAGACAATCGTCACGGCCGCTCCCTGGTACCACTTGAACATGGCCACAAGGGCTTCTTGCAGAACGATGTGATCCGACTTATTGATGCAGCAAGTATCGCTCCACGCCCAATTGAATCCAGCTTCCCGAACGATCTCGCAAAATGTCTGCAGCTTGTCGTGAGTCGGAGACTGGTCTAGGTCATACACCGACATGTGTAGGGCCTGCTGGAAGAGTGGTTCGTTGTCTTCCCATTTATGTGATAGCATCACGTATCGGAAGTGCTTTCGGACTTCACGCTTGATCCGGGCGTAGTCGATGCGCGTCGTCATTGATGATACGAGTTCCTTGAACGTTGTCGAGGACTCGAACGAGAATGCCTGCTGAGCCTTACCGTGGAGGCGCCCGGTGGCAGTGTCGATAAGCACACGTGGCAATTTATGGACAATTTTTTGGACTACTTTCTTAATCGTCGCCTGTGTGCTCAGTGGGTTGATGTACTGATCATGAAGCTCTATCGAATAATGTTAAAGAAGAATCTTTATCACCGTAACAAGAACTCACTCTGAATGTCAGGATCGGACGACTCCTGCATCTTCGAGAGCATCATGTCAAGCGCAAGAACTGCGCCATCGTAGTCTCCTGCCTTGTGTAGAACCGCATGCCGCATCTCGTAGCCCCATGGCGACGGAGGATCGAGCTCAGTTGCCTGATGGTAATCATGAGTCAAATTGAAGATTGACGTGCGTGAGGTGAAAATAACGTACCTTAGTTGCATCATCCAGAGCCTCTTTCAACGAGTTGGTTTCCAAAAATGCCTTACTTCGCTTCAGAAGAGCAGATCGAGGTGAGGGAGGATGGAGGGATAATGCAGTCGAATAGCGCGAGATTGCCACGTCATATTGTTGGGCATTCATTGCCGTGTCTCCGAGATGTTCCAGTTTCTCGAATGAACGCTGCCTGAGGTCTAACATCGGGAGTTACATAAGCAAGCCTACATCCGCCATACGCGACTACTCACCCAGAGCCCACTGCGGATGTTCATGAAGGTGGTTTGACTCTCCGCCCAGTTCATTTGTCATTTCGTAGGAGCACACGACCGCGTCTGCTATATGGTCAATCGTCTCCAGATATTCACATATGGCCTGATAGATCGCCACTCGGGAGAGTCTGAACTGCGAACAAATGTACAGTAGTATCACGACAGATACAGGAACAAAGACAGATACTCACACCAGCCGCAGAGAACAATGCATCTTCCCATGAACCGGAAGATAGTTTCACCTTTGCCCATTCCCTCAAAAGCGGCGAGAGGGTGGCATGAGGTGTCGCACTCTTGTCTCCAGTGGTATCCGACACTGGGGCGCGATTGTCTTCGGGATTGGAGAGATGTCGCTGCATGAAATCTGGTGGGAGAGATTGAATACAGGTGAGATAAAGAAAAGAAAAGAAATTCACCATAAAACCATTTGGACATAGGTCCACTCATATAGGCATCCCCTAGTTCATCCGCCATCTCGCAGAAGCACGCAATTGAATCGGCTACACGGCCGATCGCCTCTAGATGTTCGCACACAACCTGGTAGATTACAACTCTGAGGAATCGGAACTGAAAAGATTGTGAGTCTAACAGCGAGTTCAGGAGAGAAAAGAGGTACGCACACCGACCGCGCAAACGAGGGCATCTTTCCACGAGTCATGAATCAGTTTCGCTTTTGTCCACTCCATCAGGAGTGATGTGGGGGAAGTGTGAAGTGACGATGTGTTATCGTCTATTGTCGCATCCACGTCGTTTTCAGAAGTGAAGAGACATCGTTGTATGAACTCTGGAAACGGCTGAATACATGGCGGACAAAGAGGTAGAAAACAAACTTGCCACAAACCCACTCGGTCATGGACCTGCTCGTGTAGATATCGTCACTCAATTCCCCCATCATGTTATGGAAACAGTCGACGGCGTCCGATATGTGATTCATGGTTTCGAGGTGTTCGCATACGGCCTGGTAAACCGCGACTCGAGAGATTGTGAACTGCAGACAACGGAGTATCTATCCTATCACGGCTTCAAGAGCAAAAGAAAACACTCACGTTAACGGCAGACGCCAGAGCATCCTTCCATGAGACGTGAGTCAATTTCGCTCTCACCCATTCCCTCAAAAGTGGAGAACGGGAGACGTGAGATGGTGGTAAATCTTCCTGTCGGGTTGTATTCGTCAAGGCTGGACCAATTTCACTTTCTGAAGCAGACAGACATCGTTGCGTGAAATCTGGATAAGGGAAATTGAGAATGATAGCATACGAATGGAAAGAGGATTATCGTACCACAAACCCACTCTGTCAGGGGTTCACTACTGTAGATCTCTCCTTCCAATTCATTCATCATTCCATGGAAGCAGTTGACGATATCTACTCTGTGGCTGATTTTTTCGAGACGTTCACATACAGCCTGATAGACTGCCACTCTCGAGAGTGTGAACTGCAAACAACCAGTGTCAATCTCAGCAGAGTTATGAGGCCCGAAGAAACAGTAGACACTCACGTTAGCAGCAGCGACCAAGGCTTCCTTCCACTCGACAGTCGCCAATGTCGCTCTTGCCCACTCTCTTAGAAGCGATGTGGCAATTACGCTCCAGGCTTCGTCACCATCGTTTCTAGGAGTGGAAAGATAACATTGAGCAAAGTCTGCAGAAAAGGCTTAAATGCGGGGAAACAGAGGAATTAAGGGACGAACTCACCGGAAATCCATTTGGTAATGGGTTCACTGAGATAAACGTCTTCGTCAGATGTATTTACCATGTCGAGAAGTAATTCTCCTGCTTCCTTCAGGTGACCCTGAGCATATAAGGCCACACAATGACGCTGACGAATTGTAAGCTCGAGATTGTCAAGTTTCCATCCAAATATCTGCCAAATACCGTGAGCGACTTGGAGATATTACAACGTGGCCATTGAGATGCTTACCAGTGAGACTGACAAGAGGGGCACACCTTCATAGCGTCGCATTTGGGCTCGGGCGCGCTCAAATGATTGCATCGCACCGTCGTAGTCACTGCGCTCCATGCGAGAGTCTCCGAGGAGGAGGTACATATATGCCTTTGGAAAGATCAACTCTGATATTCTATGCATGGCAGTCATTCACGTGCCTGGACTCCATAGCAAATTGAGTTGCAGGGGACTGTTTCAATGAGGTCGTCTACACGGGATATTGCATCGTCGTGCCCTCCTGCCATAAACACGATGATTGCCTAGGGAGATAGGGATATGAACAGTTTGGGGGTACCCAACTTCGACAAATGCTGACCTTGATAAGGAGAAGAAAGGTGGTGTGGGGTGAATGGAAGCGCTCGAGTGCAATGTCGTATGTCCGATAGCCCTTGCGCCTTTCGCCCTTGCCGAAATGCGCTATGCACTTAGCAACGTAGCCGATAACGGACGGATGTATTTTGATCGCCTTGGGGTAAAGGATTAGCGCAAGCACCTAGGGGAACAGAATCAGAATACCTTTTCAGCATCGATGAGAGCCTCTTGCCATTGCCGCGAACGAGCCCGCACGAGAGCCCTAGCGGCAAGCATATGATGATTTGCGTCCCGTGACCCGTCGATCATTGCAGTTAATAGGGCGTCCGTGTTTGTCAGCTGGTCCTGCTTCCATGAGCCAAGTATAGCACCGTCGACCTGAATATTAGGTTCATGGAAAGCGGGGGGTGGACAAGACTAGCGGGGTAAGAAAATTATTCTGACACGCCGTTATGCAAGGGAATACGGTACTCACAGTGATGCGAGAAAGAGTGTAGATGGTAGTCTTCACCCCTTGGCCGCCAATTGCAAAAGACTTGTCATCAGGAGAGAGCGCGATAGAATGTATGGGCTCGGAGTGTTGGATGAGACCGAGTGGTGTGTGTGTGGACGTGGCCCAAAACGTAACGGTGCGCTTTGAAGAGTATACGATACATTCACTATTTTGCAGCAGGGCGATGCATGATGTCTTGTTGCTATCTGGGACCGGCCATTCTGACACCACTGACCCGGTGGATGCATCGAACTCCATGATTTTGCCTGTGGATACGACAAAGAAGTGGTTGTTGAACCAAAGCAGACCGGTGTTGAACCATGGCGTCACTATGACTGGGATTTCTATGAGAATGCGGCCGTCGTTGCTGTCGTAGACCCGAACGCAGTCTTCGGTGGCCGTCGCGATCCGGTCACCTTGTGAAGAGAACTTGGCTGCTCTGACCTTGCTGCTGTGGTCCAGTGTTTGCACTTGTTTGTGAGCCCTTAAATCCCAAACAGTGGCTGTGCTCTGCTCCAGTGATGCGACGACGAGACGAGACGAGTCCGATGGCGAGAAATCAACGGCACCAATGTTCATACTGTCATGCGTGAAGACCCGTTCGTATGTCTCTGCATTCCAGACAATTACCCCCTCCCATGTTCCCGCAGCGATCCATTTACCGTCTCTCGAGACGGCGAGACACAGCAGATGCTTCGCATTTATCGTGGCCATTTGTTCGCCGTCTTTGACCCGCCAAATTTGAACTGGCCCCCGGTAGCCGCAACTCACGAGATATTTTCCATCCGCTGAGAATGTCATCGTCCATACGCTGCTATTGGTGTCAATTTCTATAGGTTGGGAGTACTCTTATCAAATGGTCGGCATTGGCTCAATATTTATCAGTACTCACCGGTCATTATCGACGACGTGGCCATTAGCGACAAGGTAGCAGAGATTTAGAAAGTAAGCGCGAAAGCTGTGGCTGCTTTCCTTGCATTGCATCCATGTTGCCCTTCGTTGATATGAAATCTGGATCAGTGCACACGCTCCTTCGCCTCATGTTTTCAGCGCTTGTTTACACCGGCCGTGTCTCTGACAAGGAAACATCCCTTCACCAAGGTCCATGTCACGAGTGAGGGCGACAGGTCCTTATTCGTTTCACGCCCCCTGGAGACGACCAAGAGGAAGCGCAATCCTGGAACTCGACGGCTGGTTCTTCAACACAGATAACTTGTACTACAACGTGTTTCGCTGTTCTTTTCTCCTCGCTGACTAAGCCTGGTCTGACCTCCTGCGTCTTCTTTGTCTCCGAGCCGGACGCCCTAGTCTAACGTCATTGCATCATGGATCAATCAAATCGGCTGGACAAACAATCCACAATTCACTCCAGACATCATTCACACCCAGATTCACGGGCAGGTTGTTAGACCGGTCTCATAGTACTCTCACCATGCATGTATACTTAACATGTATTCCTTCCTGCAGAATGAACAGCCGTGTTCACTTGTTCATCCCACCTGCGGCTGATTTTTACACCCTCAGCACCCCTTTGAGCAACACCCAACTACCTGCCGCCCGTACCTGTACACCTTACCAGCGAGCGAGCTGTTCTTCCAACCCAATGTTGGTTTTCTGATCCGCAGGCTTTTCGTTCAACCCTGTCCTCACTTGCAATATCAGAGAAATGTGGGATCAGGATCGAGGTCAGCGGGCGGAGATTGTCATTAGAATGTGATAACCTAGTCGTGATATTCCGGATCCTCCCATTTCCTGTGAACCAATCTTGCCCAACATAGACACTTGCCTTGTCATCAGAAGGCACTTGCTTATCGCGCTGCGTTATTATGTAATTCGCTTCACAACCCACCCCGCATCACCTGTTCCTGTCATGCCGCATCCCCCAGAACGAGGTTTGGAATTCGAAAGAGCCGCTTCGCAGTAAACTTTCCTCACACGGTCCACCGACCATTTGGCAAGTACCAGCATCGCGAGCGCGTTTGTTACCAACAGTATAATTTTGCACCTGACACGCGTTGCTGACAACGTGGTGCATCTACAGCATTGCGACAACCATGTCTGATTGGCACGTACGGAGATCAAGGTCCAGTCAAGTCCCTTAGACCAGCACGCGTCCAACGCATGTTGGCTACGTCCAGTGCTGGCAACGCTCATCCCTAGCCAGCATCGGCAACTGTCCGTACTGAATTCCTTTTGCTAGTTTGTCTACTTGCTTGGTGTGCTTTCAAGTTGTGTCAAGTAAATACGCGCTTGCCGCAGGTACCTGTCTTGAAAAATGGAGGGTATAACGATCGTCAAAGTCATCCGACCGGGTGCGATGGTGGCACTCCGTCTTGCACCAGGACATGTACACGTTCTAGAACGAATGGTCCAGGAGCGAACGCGGATCGATGCCGTGATATCTCAATTTCATGATGTGTCGCTAATAAATTGGACCCTCTTACTCCCCCATGCTTCCATTTCAGTGGCTTGATGGCGGCTGAAAAAACATTCAATTGCTCATGCACAGCTAGCAGGGCGCGTGTTTTTTTGACGCCATCGGATGTCAAGAGGATTTCGAATCGGCTGTGGGCCTGGTGGCTACTAACACTCGCATCGATCTCAGACCCGAAACGTACACAGGACTTGACTTTGTTCAGCACCGGGCTAGAAACCGAATAGAGTTTTCTCTCCGCCTAATATCCTCCAGCATCGTGCAGCAATACTCTTATCGCCCCTCTTCTGTCCCCGCTCTGACAGCAACACCACGTCAGCCCCACCTTCGGCTGAGACAGTAAATATTCCGTCGGAAGATGAGCGCCTGCACCGCTTACGTCGGCTGCTTTAGTCGTTTGGTCAACGCGTGCAGCCTGGGCTGTCGGCGAGCAGGGAGCATGAAGTCAGCATGCTCGATTGGAGTTCCAAAGTATCAGGACGCAGATGAATGGGGAACATTTACATCTGACATGTACACGCGATAGAGTGCAGTCGTTAGGTTCCTGGGGCCCTACTGGCACGCGACCTCGTGTCTGTTCTATTGTGCATTCTGAATTTCGAATGGGGTGCGGCGATCAAGGGATGGATTGACTTAGCAGGGGTCAGAGACTCGGATGACGGTCTGGTGAGCCCGTCTATTGAATGCGTCTCTCGACAATTTGCTTCAAATATTAGACGGGCCCCAGACTAGGTCAGAGACCTCAGGGTGATATCAATACGTCCGCGAATAACCCAATGGACCACGACAAGAGTTTTGATGACCTCGTACATTGATTGGGTAGATATGAAAGAGGTAAAAATTGTAGTCCACAAAATGTAATATGTAGTCACAAAATGTCAAACGTGCGTACGTTGTCGAGGATGTCCGTGAGCGAGACACTCTCCTGAATTTGTACAGTGATCAGACTATCAGCCGCGACCCGCCTATAGTCCATCCCACGTCGACCCTCCGAGGCCAGCGTGAGCAAGAGCGCACCAAACGGCTGCCTGAGGCGCGCAACGAGCCGCCGTGCTCGCGTGTCCTTGTCCATCGGCACTGTGCGGACAGTCACAGGAATGGACGGCGCTTCAGGGACAGATGCGAGGAAGGAAGCATCATCGCCTTCCTCGTCCGAGATCCTGTCATCGTCCGTGTTGGGTGAGCGCGACGAGGCGACACCTTCCTGAGTCGTGGGGTTGCTTTGTGTATTTTCGCGCTCCAGGAGGGTATCCAACCAGGGGTGAACGAGATACAGTGTATGCATCCGAGAGAGGTCTTGTCTCGTTGTTATTTCCGCTGTCCCGAACGCGATAGTGTCCACACGATAAATACGGCCGAAGCGTGTGCGACGAACTTCCGAGAAAGGTGGGAGTTGAAAAGCAATGCATGGCAGTTTCATACGAATTGCTGCGAACCACGGTGCAGAAAGCTGGTCGAGGCGGAGGTATAATCTCTGGGCAACATCGAGGCCGGATGAGGGAGAATGTGAAGTAGGGATCATTCTTTCCATCTCGGCGTCCGAAATGGGTGGCGGGAGATGTGACGTGGCGGGTTGGTTGAACACGGTGATATGCGCGGGCAGGCAACTGTTGTAGCTGCCAGACTCCCCAGTCCACGCCAGGACGCTCATGTCTCCAGATTCGGTGAGGACGTGTGCCAATAGACGTCCTAGAGAGCCTTCCTGTTCACCATATATGGGGGGGATCTGAACCGAGAAGATCCCGAGTAAGGAGTAAGCAGCGTCTTCTACCAGCGTCGTTTGCCGGGTCGATGCGAGACGCAGCTTCTCCCGAGCACTGCTTGACCCTGGACAAAGTGCCATTAATTGCTTCGCAGACACCCCGGTGGCTTCCTCCATCTCTGCGATGATTTCTGGTGACTCTTTGTGATTCAGTAGCTCCAGATTGAGATAAAGAGTCCAGTCCTCCGTGTAAAAGCGGATGACCTTCGAGGCGATGAATTCTTGAAGAGTCCAGGAACGAGTATTCCAAATGCTCCCTGCGAGAGCGCCGCGCAGTGATGAAGACCGAACCCCGCGGAGAAAAACAATCGTCATGGCGGCACCCTCGTACCACTTGAACATGGTCACCAGCGCTTCTTCTAGCCCGCGATGATCTAATTTGTTGATGCAACAGGTATCGCTCCAAGCCCAGTTGAATCCAGCATCCCGAACGATCTTGCAAAACGTTTGGAGCTTGTAATTAGTCGGAGACTTGTCCAGGTCATACACCGATATCTGTTCCGTATGTTGGAACAGTGGTTCGTCGGGTTCCCATTTGTGCGATAGCATCACGTATTGGAAGTACCATCGCACTTCACGCTTGATCCAGACATAGTCGATGCGCGTCGTCATTGAGGACACAAGTTCTTTGAAGATTGGCAGAGATTCGAAAGCAGATGCTTGCTGAGCTCTCTCGCAGAGACGCCCAGTGGCAGTGTCAATGAGCACACGTGGTAAACGGTATGTGGTCCGTCGAACAATTTTGTGAATTGTTGCTTGGATGCTGGATGGGTCGATGTACTGGTCATGACACACTATCGGAAAGTCTCAGCGATTCATCTTTGCCCTGGTAACGAGGATAGAACTCACACTGAATGTCTGGATGAGGCGACTCCTTCATCTTCGAGAGCATCGCTTGATGCGCCTGAATAGCACTGTCGAAGTCTCGCGCCTTGTGTAGAGCCGCATGCATCATCTGGTAGCCCCATGGGGACGACGGATCGAGCTCGGTTACCTGATGACAATCATGCGTCAACTTGAGGAATGACATTCACGAGGAAAAAATAATGTACCTGGGTTGCATCGTCTACAGCCTCTTTCCATGCACCGACTGCCAAAAATGCCTTGCTTCGCTTGATGAGAATGCCTTGTGGGGAGTTGGGATGGAGGGTCAAAGCAATCGAATAACGGGAGATGGCCTCGTCATGTTGCTGAGCATCTACTGCCGTGTCCCCAAGATGCTCCAGTTTCTCGACAGCACGTTGCCTGAAATCTGACAGAAAACGTCAAGTAAGCAAGCCGACAAAATGCACAACCACTTACCATTAGCCCAACGTAGATGCTCACCGTGTGGGCTGACCTCCCCTCCTAGTTCGAGCGTCATTTCATCGAAACACGTGACCGCATCTGCTATGCGGTTGCTCGTTTCTAGATCTTCACATACGGCATGGTAGATTGCCACTCTAGGGAGTCTGAACTGCAAACGAACGTATTGTCAGCCCTACCACAGATGTGCGACTCAAAGAAAAATGAGATACTTACTTTGGCAGCAGCAACCAGGGCGACCTTCCACTCGCTGACCGCTAATGTTGCTTTTGCCCACTCTCTTAAGAGGGGTGTGGCGGTTGCATGCGAGGCTCCGTCACCGTCATTTTCGAGTGTCGAGAGACATCGCCGGGTAAAGCCTGCAGAGAAGTTTGTCATGGGCGGAAAAGAAATGGATACCACGACAAGCTCACCGGAAATCCATTTAGTGATGGGCTCACTTGCGTATACCTCTTCGTTTAGAGTATTTATCGTTTGTAGAAGAGATTCGCCTGCCTCCTTTGTTCGACCCACGGCGTACAAGGCTTCACAAAGATGCTGTCCAATTGTGATATCGAGGCCATCGAATTTCCAACCAGATATCTGTCAAATGTCGTGAGCGATTTCGACATGTTGCAATCTGGTAATAGAGTCACTGGCATTCTCACCAGTGAGACTACCAAGAACGGTCCACCTCGACAGCATCGTATTTGGGCTTGAGCGCACTCGAACATATGTATCGCGCCGTTGTAGTCGTCGCTCTCCACATGCGAGTTTCCAAGGTGATGGTACATGTATGCCTTGCGAGAGTGTCAATGGTGATATTTGCCGCGTCGCAGTACATTGTGAACGCACCTGAACTGCATAGCACGTCGAATCGAGGGGGACTGTAGCGATGAGGTCATCCATGCAGGATATAGCACCGTGGCGCTCTCCGGTAAGAAACAGAATGATAGCCTAAAAGATATGAACAGTCGAGAGGCGCGAAAGCAGGAGAAACACCAACTTTGATTAGACGAATAAATGGACCATGAGATGACCGGAAGTGTTCGATTGCGATATCGCAGGTCTGATAGGCTTTGGCCCTTTCACCCATGCCGACGAACGCTATACTCCTCCCGATATAGGCAATGGCGGATGGCTGTATTCTGATGGACTGGGTGCAAATTAGGGTCAGCAGCAGTACAAACGAGTGCGGGGTAATCAAATACCGTTTCAGCATCGACGAGGGCTGCTTGCCACTGTTGCAAGCGAACCCTCACGAGAGCTCGAGCGGCGAGAAAATGATGGTTTGCATCCTGAGCCTCGTGGATCCTCATGGTCAATAAGTCCTTCGCGCCTGTGAACTGGTCCTGTTTCAACAAACCGAGCACATCATCGTCAATCTGAATATTGGGTTCCTGAAAAGTGAGGCGTAAACGTGGCAATGGGTTTAAAATGGAATGCAGTGGGGGAAAGACAGGCGAAGGGAGAAAGCTGATCAGATATGCAACCGTTCCATGAGACGCGGTACTCACAGTGATGCGAGAGAGACTTTTGACGCTGATGCTACCGCCGTCTCCACCAATTGCGAGATATTGGTCATCCGAAGAGAGTGCGGTCGAATATATTTCTCGGGGATGCTTGATAGAACCGAGCTGAGTAAGTGTCGACGTGTCCCAAAGCGTCACGGTGCGGTTTGTAGAGTGTGCGATGAATTTTCCGTGGTTTGGAAGGGCAATGCACGAGAAGCCGGAACTATCTGGGACTGGCCATTCCGAGAGAGCCGACCCGGTGGATGCGTCGAATTCCTTGATTTTATTGGCAGATATGACAAAAAGGTGATCGTTGGACCAAAGCACACCAGTGTTGAACCACGGGGTAACTGTAACTTGAATGTCCACGAGAACTTCGCTGTTGTCGCTGTCGTAGACCCGAACGCAGTCTTCTGTGGCTGTCGCGATCCGGTCACCTCGTGGCGAGTATTTCGCTGCTCTGACTGGGTTGCTGTGGCGGAGTGTTTGTACGTATTTATGATTAGCCAGATCCCAAGCAATTACAGTGGCTGTGTTGTCCTGTGAGGCCACGAGGAGTCGAGTCGAGTCCGAGGGCGAGAAATCGACTCCCAAGACAGCGTAGTTGTCTTGCATGCGCGAAAAGACTTGGGCATATGTTCCTGTGTCCCAGGCAATTACCCCTTGCCGTGTGCCCGCTGCGATACGTCTGCCGTCCTTCGACACAGCGAGACAAAACACTTTGTTGGCTTGTAGCGTCACCATTTGCTGTCCGTCTTGGACTCGCCACACTTGAACTGTTCCCTCGTCTCCGCCGCTCGCGAGAAACCTGCCGCTCGCTGAGAATTTCACGGCCCATATGCTCCTACCAGCATCGATTTCTATGGGTAGGGAATGCTCTGATCGAATGGTCGGTATCAACTCATTCCCAATTTGCCAGGTACGCACCGGTTATTGTCGACGACATGGTCATCAGTGAATGTGTAGCAGAACTATAGTGAAAGTCAGCGTAGTTGAAGCTGTGGTCCACCTCCCTTCTTTGCATAATATATACGCCGCCCCTCAATGATATAGATCAGTGCACACGCATAATCACCTCGTGTTTTCGGCGCTTGTTCACAAAGGCCGTGTTTCTGCCAAGGAGTCTTTCTCCACCATAGCCCGCGCACGGCAACATACACACCAAAAAGTGCGAGCGTGACGAACTTTACAAATCAGGAGACATCAACTTCACCAAGCCAAGGTCCCCTGCTCCGGGAAGCGACCTGGTACTCCATCGCAATGTTCCGCATGTCACTGAGTTGCTACCGTCACCCTACCTCGGGTATATCACTTCCGAGTCAATATCCACTGATCACTAGATCCCGGAGGGGAAGTTTATGAACAGTTCAATTACCCTGATTCACGATATCAAAGAGTTGATTTCATCAGCGCGTTGAGATTCGAATGTAACACAGCAGAACACAGCTTTGTCTCCTACGATGATTCTCCCCTTTCCTGTTGATCATGACTACTGTAGTTCTGATTGTGACATAAGCACTTGCTTATCGCGCCACGTCATCCTGTGGACTGATAACCCCATCCTGCACCGCCTTTACCTCGTCAATCCCAAAGCAAGAGAATTGGAAAGGCATTCGCAGTCACGGTCGTGGTCGTCATATATAGCTTGCATTCCCTCATGCTGTTACCGTCTATCACCCGTGTCGTGAGCGCAGTTGTCTGAATTGGTTGCGCGTGACTCTCCAATGCACGTTGCTGACCTCATGGTGCATTTCCCGTATCGGTGATCTGGCCTATCCTCGCTGGACGCCAGCTTTCTCTGAGGGTACCGGATCGAGAACGTCGTCCATCCTGCCCATCTCATCTGAAACATGGTATCTCGTCGGTGGACAAGCAAGTGGTGTTGTGGGTGCGAGTACGTGCGACCATGTGTCAAGTCTTCGATTGCGGAAGAGCGGGAGCAGAAATGGGGTTGGCATCTTTACACGTCCTTCGCCTGTACCCTCTCCCGTGCCTTGTCTGCAAACCATCCCATCTAATCCACCGATGACGTTCGCTTTCTTGGCTGCTCATACCAAGCAATCCTCGATGTCTACATGATTCACGGTTCTGTTCTAGTCCAATTCGTGAACGAGGGGATAGTCGACATCAAGTCAATAGTGCCATTTCACCTCCGATGCTGTCTTTCTGCGCATCGTCAACGCGCGCATTCAAGCGACCTTTTGAGTACATGAGATGACACAGCGGCTCATGCAGAACTGGGCCACTGTCAGTACATATCGCTGGATATCCAGTTTTATTCGTCGCAATCGGGAACAGCGGGGTCAAGCTGCTATGCAACGACCACGGTTCGGACCGCGGACATCCAACGAGGCCGTAATGATGGTCATGGCATCCTACCTACGAGGGGACGTATGGGATACCGACGTCGCATGCCCACGGCGTCGTGGGAGGCGGGTACCTGGAAAACGTTTGGAGTGGGTATGGGTAGTAAGAGAGGTGCGAAATTCGACTCGCCGTTTTTTCAAGTTGTGGAAGGTGCAAGGGTATCGCAGATCGCAGGTCCCGGAAGCGTATCTGGGCTCGGCCCATCGACGGACGACGGCTATTGTCAACGGTTTTCGTCATAGAAGAAGAAGCAGGGGGTCTGCGCGAGTGGCGTTGTGCGTTGCAACGTTGTATTCACGTTCGGGGGGACAGGCGTGGTGATGGCATGTGCCAAGATAGGAAATTACATAAAACTGCAAATCCATCCAATCAGGGCTCACGGAATTGATAAACGAAACTGATGTGGCGTTAACTTGAAGCACCATCCTAGTAAACTGTTTGTCCCGGGATCGTTGGGAGAATAAAGTCGTTATGACCACGGCGGAACTTCTTGTACGGGTTCAAAACACACGACCAGGACCTAGTCGTTTACGGGACACCCGGGCCGTCCGCCGATATGCCAACCAGTCACACTACGGCTTCG
>JBBPOE010000622.1:0-17383 GCA_038091295.1 Tylopilus felleus | reverse complement strand
TGATACGCAGACTCCTGACAAAATCTAAAGCGGTCGACGCGTCAAGACCGCGGGTCGAGTTATCCCAGCACTGAACACGAGCACGCGTCGCCATCATCTCGGCAATACTGACACGTTTCCGCTCGCCACCCGACACGCCACATACGAACTCGTCCCCAACGAGGGTTTGATGAGTGTGGGAGATATTGAGCATTTTGAGGATGGCATCCTGAATCATAGTGTCAGATCTAGACACGCCTGAAAGACGACCATTTGGCCCGGAGTCCTGGTCCATAGTGCGAATTCCAGCGCCTGAGCAACCGTCAACGTCGATATGTGGATATCGCCTGGTTACGTCGTCAGACTCCAGGAATATGCCCACGTGGATGAACAGCTGTACATTCTTGATTATAGGCCACTTCCCCTTGTAATATTTAGCCATCTCCATGTCATCGATACCGGCATACCGAACGTCGCCACCGACGTCAGCAGATTCACCCCACTGATTGGCGATAGTTTTGAGAAAGGTGGAGCACCCGGCTCCGGGGCAGCCCAGAACGAGACACATTTCACCCGGTTTAAGGACGCCAGATGATCTTACATTCGGTTACATCATGAGATGGTTGATAACGTTTTGATAACGACTTACTTGTGCAAAATGGTTCTTGTGGGTGACTGTTGATGAGGTATGAAACGCATGATGTAGCCCCATATCCAAAGCAAAGGTGCAAGGAAGAAATTAATGACGGAATCTACAAGACAGGGGTCAGATGAATCTAGTCAGTACCAGTGTCGGGTCCATAGACACACCTAGAAGTATCAATGTATATCTATGTTGGGACAGCGTAAGGAACACATCGGGTAGGAAGAAGACGGAATGACTCGCCTTCTGATCAGCCTCTCCGATAATCCCGACATGGAGGTCTTCCCAGGTGACGCCGACATGCTTATGCTTAATTCCGGCAGCTTGGTTAGCATCGTTGGAAGATGTGAGGTAGTCGCGAAGGCCAAAGGGTTTTTCGGCTTCGTCGCCCTTTTCCAAGTCACCGTTGTACACAGAGGCGGTTCGCGAAGTCTGCTTGGATCGATCTAGGTGGGCTGATTGCCTGGAGAGCTGACGTGCAAGCTCGTTGTAGGTGTCCTCTGCCTTCTCGACGTCAAAGTGTGACATAGCGTCGACCTGGACGATTTTGAGGTGCTCTGTGTGGTAGGATCCGTCCATGTTGACGGAACGTGCAGGGTGGAGTCGTCCTGATAGAAGGGTTTCATGACGCGTTTTATAAAGCGTTTTATAAAGGTTTCACCAAGTGAGAATTCGCTCGCCTACAAATTTTACTTCCGCTGCCGGGATAACGATCTGACTGCGCATGGATTTCACCAAGTGTCGCGATATCAGCTAGTCGCCAGCTCAGAAACGCCCAAGTCATACCCTTCTTTACGGGTCTCGGGTTGGCTGAATCCAGAAAAAACGACGACTGTAACTTTATGATTGGATTTTTCATGCCTTTGGAACACTTACTTGCTGACCGACCAATACTGGGAGAGCCACCGGTCAATGGTCGGATACTCCTGGCCTCCGTCGGGAGGTTCACAATGGGCAAATATGTCATCGTCATGACACATGTATGTTTTTGAAAGCCCGTCCTGCCAGCATCGAGTCACCTAGTAGGCGGGGAGGATGTGCGGTGCCAAGCGACCGTAGGAGTGGCATCATTATGTAATGTCTCATTTTAGGCTGTGTGACGTCAGTTCGTCAGCGTGGGAATATCTACACAGCCACTCGGGCATGTTGAATTGTTGTGGGCTCAGTCCAACCTTCCAACACACCTTCACGTTCTGACGATCACTTGCACGAATTCACGACCTCCCAGAGAGATAACATACTCACTTTCCATACATTCTAACCAATGGCTTTCGAAGATTGGATTCGCAAGGGCCATCCCAGTATGCTTTATCTCTTTCCGCAGTCAACATCTAAAACCTCCCGCAGTCATTTTCGGATCGCTCATTGTTTTCAGTATAATCGAGGTACGTGTGTAGCCGCTCAAAAAGACGTCTGGATACAACAGTTCTGCAGCTATCTATATCTGCTTTTCTCGTTGCTCAATTTAACCGACACCACAACTACTTCAGCACTGCCGAACGCGATCGTACTGCTTTCCTCCTCTTTGCTTCCATATGGACGATTGTGCTGTCGGCGTTGTATATGGTTTTCTTCTTCGCCATTCCAGATAACGTGCTGAACAGCGTTGGATCTCATATTTGCTTGTAAGGTTCATTCAGCTCTTCTCGTTCGGTTTGCTGACATGCAATCTAGCTTACTCCTCACATGGATATTCTGGACTGCAGGCGCAGCCAGCATCACTGCGACTCTTGGTGGCGGATTAAACTGCGTGTAAGTACGCACTCATGACATGGGCAGATCGTGTTAAATCGGAACACCCGCAGCAATCAAAATGTGTTTGTTTACTGCGGACAACTGAATGCCCTCGAGGGTTTCGCCTGGCTGATTTGGTAAAGTATCTCGATTATAATCTCCCTTCGTATAATTTACCTCATTCATTCAGGATTATCGTCACGTTTACAATCACTATTGTGGCTATTCGTGGTGTGATTGCTGCACGACGTGGCGACGGCCTAAAGGGTCCGCTCTTTGTATGAGAAATTCCCATCGTGACTGTCTTTTCCAATTTATCCTCTGAATCTCATTCACACCGCGACACCTGCACATACTCTATCCTGTTGTCCCCGCCTCATCTTATACTCCCGCACTTTGTGACACCTCCCCTTACTTATTACTACCGTATCTCACAGTGACTCGGACTTCTAGCTACCTGCATGTACTCAGCCCTTACAAATGCCGTCAGGGCATGTTGATGACTCCAGTCGGTTATGCGTTTGTTTCCGATAACCGGTCATTGGATGAACTCTGTCCCGACGTGGAATGACGGTAGACTGGCAGGAGACGAACTCTTCAACTAACTATTACTCACCTGACCAAATCTTACATACCACTCATTTTCTCCCTTCATCTTGCTATGTACATCAGGTGTCGCTACACCATACACCTGGACCTGATACTAAATCGGAAGCTTCAAAAAAAAGCAAATCCAAAGCTTCCAATCTACTAGTAGTATCCGGTTAAAGACGAGTCCGAGTTCGATGACGCAACAGTTCCCAGCAAGTCATACTTGGTCAGCATCATGTAGGACGCTTTCCATCGGACGCAGTGTCGCTTTTTCTCTCTTGACATTGGCAGTGGCGCCGGTTTGCTACTACGATACTAGTACCGGTTCTTGGATGTGAGCTTCATGAGGGCTCAATAGCAGAATACGACACATCGGCCGTGCGCTCCCTGTGAAGGCTAATTTGAGATGGTTACGTTTTTCCTTTAAGCGGGCAAGTCAGCTGGCGCTCGAGCATCCCTACGAGTGGGAACATGGTCCTTCTATTCTTTGCAACGAGGCGCGTCGCGGTCCCTATAAGATTACTTTATTTTGACTTGCCAATGCCATAGCAGATACATACCCCACATGACGTACCGTGAGTTCGACGCTATCATATAGAAAAAAATAGGTTAGTACGGCGATGTCTTGGGTTTCCTTCGCCAAGGGGCTTATTCTCCAGATGGACATTGCGACACGACATTATTTTTGGAAACAATCTGAGGTCGACACTCACTGATTCTTTCTGGTTGACGAGTCACACACTGAGGATGAGGTGTAGGTTATTTTGAACACTCCTACCAGTCAGATTATGCCATTTACCATCGGGCTGGCACGGAACTAATCCGCACTTCACTCTTCCTAGCCGGATATACTCGATACTGAATGCGACGTAGGGTTGGACGAGAAATGCCTGACATTGATACAGTTTCCAGGGCAGCAGCTTTTGGAGAGGTAACGAATACGTTGATTCAATACAATCCCCACGGTGACCATCCCCACCGGTTCCAAATCCAAGTTTCCTTCGGTCCCGTCTACTCCCGGCCGAAACAAGAGATCAAACTGAACAGGATCTTAGTCATTGGCCAACTGAACATCCTAGACATGTCAGTTCGGCTGTGGCGATTCCATTTCCACCCAGATAGCTCATACATAATACTTCGGTGAGAACTACTTACTTCTCGATATAAGCATGTTTTGACATGAGAGAGCGCCTTTGAAGATCCTCTCGGAGCTTTGTAATCTGAGGAAAAAATCAAATTCAATTCGCAGAGGATCGTACGTCAGACTTGCAGGGTGAGAGGAGTTGGTGTGCTGCGTATCCAAGATTCACCTACAACAGGGACGCTTGGTTGACAATGTGGCGTAAACGACCGTTGATGCGAGACCTGTCACCGGGCCAGAAGAACTCGATGCCGGTGAGCAGCAGTAAATATGCCGTCTTTCCCTTTCCTTAATGAACCGTCCTAGAGACAGTCGCTACGAATAGCATTCCAGACATCTCAACATTCGGACAAATGAAGAAAGACTCGGCCGCATGCGTCGCACGTCGAGAACGTAAATAAGGTTCTCACCGTTACATCTACTTATAATAATGGCTATGGACCCTGCGGTCCTCCCTTTTCACCCCCTCTCTTTTCACTGACGCTGATCTGCCTATCTGTCCATGGCTAGGCACGTTGCGCAGGTGAATGTACCTATGGATTATGGTTCTCTCATCCTCGGGGGGCTGCTTGCTTTCAGGAAAGGGTGATGTTTTTATCATTCTTCACTATGTACTAACCGTACTTCGATCTCGGCAGTCTTTCAGGATGCGTCAGCATGCAGTTTATCATGTACTGGCAGATCTACCCGGGGGATCGATGGACGACGAAATCCCTAGTGAGTCATGTCCCGAGTGCCCGTCGTTCAAAATCCCACGTGTCTCGCATGGATTCCGCTAGGTGATAGCGACGTGGTACATGAAGGAGCTTAGCCGGCCTTGCAAGTGTCGGTTACTGATAGATCCCTCAGGGTCCTCGACTTGTGCCATTCTGCATTCGTCGCAGTTGCCATTTGGGACTCCGTCATCGGCCCGTACGGAAATTTGAATCACGCAGACGTTATTCCTTGGTGCGCAGTTGTGATTCCTATATCGACCGCGGGCTGAAGCGCTGACCAACGAGTACACAGGAGCGTCGGGGTACGTTTTCTTCCCACAACTTGCTGCGACGGTTATTGATGAAGTGGTTTTAAGCCGACGGTGGAACTGACAGTGCGCTGAGATCTTCCATGCAGCAGAAGGGCGTTCTAACTCGTGGTTTCAGGCAACGGTGACGTTCCTGATGCAAAGGTATGCCCTCCTCTCGCTGACGGGTAGCACCTGTTCATTGACGATTGCCTCAAATAGTTTTTTTGCCTATCGGATATTTAGATGTCTGTATTCTGTCCCCGATGTTTTACATTTCAGTGATTCACGGTGTTTCTGTGCAGTACAAAATCGTAAATTAATGGTCGCGGGTCCGGTGGTAGGCATCTCAGGTAGTAATGCATCGTTTACTGAACCTGATCAGTCATGATCCAGTTCGCCCTTACATTAATCCGGCTAGGTACGTAGTGCTGTGAATCTCATCGCACGCCTGTAATTCACAGTTATCCATAGGCGCTGCAAGCGGTAAGATGCCTCACGTGGCACCTCTTATTGAATGCTGATCCTTTTTCGTGCAGTATCGATGGGTGAAATGTAAGCGCGGGCCACTGTACGATATGCGTCAATTTCTCTAAACTTCTTACCAGGCTCAAACTAAAGTGCTACTCCGAATTTGGACAACGTTTTCCATCGGTCTGTACTCTTCTCTGCACTGGCGACATTGGTTGTTGATCGTGCAGTACAGTGGGTTTTTACGTTGGGACTGTCTCTTTCGGCGTTTGTCGATATCATTATCACGGCATCCCTTTGCTACTTTTTGAGATCAAACCGTTCGTTGATACCAAGGTGCGCCATCGTCTTCGATTTAGACTGCTAGCCGAAACATGATTATGATTCGGACCCAGTACGAATCACCTTATTGATATCCTCACGCTGTGGATCGTGCAAAATGGGGCAATTACATGGTAAACAATGTCATACTACCTCCCCTGACGTTTAGAAGACTCAGACGACGATCGTGCCAGCCTCGGATCCATTGCAACACTTGTCTGCGTAAGTAGCTCTCGCGGCAAAGTGACAATGAGATACTGAGCTATCCGACCGACGTTCCAGTGGCTCGTGATGCCGCAAAACCGAATATTCCTTGGTCTCCACTTTGTGGTTGGAAAACGTACGTCGACCCCATCCCGTCCTGTTACACCCCGCTCACGTACCTGCCGCCCTGTTCACCTAGTCTACGCCAACTCCCTCCTTGCGACGTACGTTCCCCTGCTTACCATGCCACTATGTTGCATGGCACCCTTTCTTTTTTTTTCTCTTGATAGTCTCAACGCGCGCAATAGGATCAGGTCCCGGAAATACTTCATCACGGCGGGTCATATGGCGCCCATTTCCATGGCCCAAAACGGTGCATTCCCAGATGCACACAGAGCCGTGAGTCCAAGGGTTCCACAACCGTATGTTGTATGTCGTCCTTTCAGTGGCGTTACACCGCGATGTGGATTGCTCACTTTGTCTTACTCGCGACACAGACGCATATAGATCCTTTTGCGCTTCAACCTGTCAACATGACGCGTACCCGATCGGTGCGTCGCATTCGTCCTCTTTCCCTCTAGGACAGCCCACCCTGACTCTCCTTGTTTTGATATATACCTCGCCTTGGTTTACTTCGTTCGCCCCAAAAGATCGAAATCAACATCCAACGTACGGTCGAGTCCAAATATGACGAAGCCGACATAGACATCCTCTCCATGACTGCAGAATCCGCGCGCGAAGTGGAAGAGCCCATGCCCGTGGCCGCCCGCGTTGTGAGGCTGGCAGTATGAATTTCTCGACCCGTTGTCGTCGGGCGAGGGGATCTAGTTTCGTTTTTTTTCTTCCCTCGTCCACTTCCGAGTCTTTCCTGTGTTCTTTTCTTGTTTGCGGTGTGATCACATCGCTTCCTGTCCTTGTCTTGGCTTTACTTTATCACACAGTCCGCATCGTTATCGTCGCCAGTACTTCACTCTAACGCTACGTTGTAAGTGGTCTTGTATTATTAGTGAACGACGCCGGCCCGTCGTAGGGCAAATGTTGATTTAGTTGCGCGATTGCGAAAAGTGACAGGTACAATAGCATACGACTATCATGCAGAGAAGAAAAAGTACATCCAAGGCATTGTGCCAAGCTGTGTGAGAGTTGCACAATAGTGAGATCAACTTTTAAGCTGTCGAGGGGTCGCGGATTAGTTCAGGCATGAGAGTTGGTGGGCCGGGACGACAAGGACGTCATGATTAACAACCAACACATACTTTAAGCGTCTGCCAGAGATGGTCGCAGTGGGGCAAGCGTCGTTGACGTGGGGGTTAGGACCCCTTCCCATTACAGAGCAAACGAAAAAACGACCCCGAGGATGAGCGCACAAGTGAACTCGGCACACAAGAAGTACCTCCTGGTCCGCGCGCCATTAGAACCCGCATGCGTGGGCACGGCCGACGGGCCGACGGTCGTACCGGTACCGTTAGTACCTGTGCTACCACCCGTCAGATTGGCACCATTGGGCTATCAATCGAGGGTCATGTCCGTGATGAACCGTTACCACAGACACGAAAGAGAGAAAAGAAGACGGAAATGCGGTCAGTTCCTGATGAGATTCAAACGTCAACCAGACGTACCCCAATCGGTCGCGAATTATCCACAAACACACAGTCGTCAGAGGTGCATAGACACGCGCCTGCTATGGGATCCCAGAAGGGAGTGGAGCAGTTGGCGGGCACTGGCAGTGGTACCGCATGAGACATCGACGACACGCAAGAACGAAAAAGACAATTACGTCTGAATCGTGGTTGTTGACCTTCGGTGACTTGTTGAGGTGGGTTCGGGTTCGCTGGCGTGGGCTGGACTTGCGGACAACCGTACTAATCGAGTCAATTGGACATCCACAACCAATATTCAACAAAAGGCAGAACTTACGCAAGTATAGAATGGGAAGTCCGAGAAAGCACACTCATCGAGCAATCCTTGCTCGTTCGTCGGTATGCCGTTGCAAATGTGCATCGTCGGATCAACGTTGGGCGTCGGGCATTTCAGGAGATCAAAAGAGTCTAGCTGAGAGATCGGAACAGGGTTCTGGACCCAGGCAAGAAGCTGCTCGTTAGACACGATCCATACGTCTTGTTGTTCCTGAAGCCAATCCAAGTAGTGGTTGATCATGTTGATGGTTGAAGTGGGTGGATCGACACCGGGGTACGTCGTCTGTAGCGAGCGTGAACACTCAAAGTTAATGCCAAACGGCAATCAATGGACATACGGAGAGGTGGATAGGGTGAGTGTACAGTCCGATAGGTTGACGATCTCCATTATAGTGGGCGGTGAACGTATCCATCATGTACTCCAGCGTAGCAGTATCATTCACAGCTGACGCGCCATTTGCGGAGTCCAACCAGGGATCCATGAGGTGCGGACCGTCGACGCCACGTTCGTCAAAGAAAGCGTACATGGGTATCTCCCAGAGACCGGGAATGAGTGGTTGCCCTTTACAGATCCCTTCGATCGTCAAGCAGTCATTAGCAAGGCCGAAGTCCAATGTGTATGGCCAGTAAGCATCCGTATCCGGGTCCGTAACAGGAATGGAAGCAGCCGCTGATGAATCATACATGAGACCAGCCGCTGCAAGTATATGCAATGTCTCGCTGGTGTAGTTAAGGAAGGGGGCGCGGAAGCCCTTGATAGCGCTGAAGGGTATTCCCGCGAGCGCATTGAGGGCAATTAAATTGCCATTGATCTCAGCGGCTGACGGGGTGCCGACGTGGGTCATCCTGAGCACAAAACCAAATGATTATTAGGGCGCTAGCAAAAATATGACTACTGACGTATGGTCGGCGATCTCGTTACCTGCAACGTACCAATCCGTGACGAGGGTGTAGTTAGTGTAGTTAAGCGACGTAAAGTATGTCGTCTTCACTGGACACCCGTTGGGGTTGTTGCGATGCGCAAGGAACTGGTTAACCGCATCCAAGGTGTAAGACTGAACCGCATCATCTGCGGAGAAAACAACAAATTGTGGGACTTCAGACTGACGGGGGCATGAGACATTGAACACTAAGCAGTGGAAATCCAACTCACGGGACTGAGACCACCTGGGGGACTCGTACTCGCACAATTGCACTTGGGGAGCTGGCATTTGGCAGGATCGCAGGAGTAACCTGCGGCAGAGGCGCTGGTGGTTGGACTACTTATCGACCCATCCTGTGTGGTAACAAGTTGGTGGAGGGCAAGAAGAACTAAAAGCGCAGCGCTACGCATGTAGTCGATGAGTGAGGGGAGAAGAGAAGCAATGGACCCTGGTACAAGCCGAATTAAATGGGATGCCTTGCTGTCACGGACATCAGACAAGGTGTCACCGACGACCATCCTCGGAACCGAGGAAGCAGGTCAAGGCGGCCAGCAAAAAAGGAGACGGCGAATGAGTCTCTTGTAGTGTGATGGTACGATAGAGGCGCTCTGTTTTCCTTTGCAAGAGGTACAGGGGATGAGTGCATATCCATTAAACCTGGCAAAGACAGCCACGGAGTTAACATTGCACCTTGAGGGGTTAACACCATGGACGACAGAGCTTTCGTGACGTGACAGGCGTCTAAACGAATCATGGTAAGTATTCAAATTCTGCCATGATGACTCGCGCGTGTCCAACGTTGCGGATCCTTGTTGGCATCAGACTTGAACTTGTTCCCGAGCGCTGTTTCGGAGATCAAGTAGGCGAACGCGTGCCCGTGTCAAGCAGACGAGTGCTTTCCAACAGGCGATTAAACGTTTGCATTACTGAGCTCGGTGGCTTGCTTAGATAGACATTGATCCGATCTGAGTTATTGAGGTTCAACACATCCGGCTGGGTCCGAAGTTCGAACACGTGACACTCACCTGAAACGGCGCTCAAGCGATTTTCCTTCTGTTCTCCAACGCACTCAGTCAAATTACAGATCACGCCTGTCGATGGGTGGTTTGTGCCAAAGTAGGGCGGAAAAGGACGTATCTTTGGCACGTCTTAGTGCTATGGCATCTGTGCGTCGTGTAGGCGGAGATGCAGGCCGGTGGTTCCTACAAATATCTTGCCCATCGTCTTTCTGCAATTTACATGATTTTTGGATCTGTGTCGTACGGGTGCACTGCAGTGTGACCCATCATACATCATGATCCGTCGATGATCAATCAGACATGGACGTACTGTAATTCAGCTCAGGCTCGCCAATCAGTACTTTGGGAGGTGGTCAGTTTATGATGGGTGACTTGATCCGTTGTAGCCGTCGCCCAGAGGCCATGATGTTTGAGGTCCCCAATTATTTATTTTTTGGGTGCCAGTACTTACGTACACACTTCGGGATTTCGGTTCGTTCGGGATATGTCTTAGTCCGCTTCAGCCCATGCCCATGCCCATGCACTGAGATGGATTGCAAGATTCGCAACTTGCTATGCCAATAAGGATTGTTGTGTCACATCGAGCGCCAGGACATACAGCCTGCAGCCGAGAATTCATTGCTTACTTTCACCTCGATCTTTTCGCAATCTGAAATTGGAAGGTTTACTAGTAGCCTGAGAGATGTGCATAGTTCTCACGAAGAAGACATAGTACGTACGTCCATCCCAGTGCTCTCTC
This sequence comes from Tylopilus felleus, assembly GCA_038091295.1. Lineage (NCBI taxonomy): Eukaryota > Fungi > Basidiomycota > Agaricomycetes > Boletales > Boletaceae > Tylopilus > Tylopilus felleus. The sequence continues at coordinate 6,699 of JBBPOE010000622.1, read as the reverse complement.
TTTGCCCCAGAGGATCATCATACGACTCGGCGCTCTGCTCTTATCTCTCCTCGTGCTTGCTTTGCCCGCTGTGCTGGGCAGTAGCGCCGGAGACATAGACGACCATGTGGGTTCGAAAGAATCCGAAAAGGGCACGTTCTTACTTTACTTTCAAATGCAAAATTCTCAAATTCACCCTTTGTTTCACCAGATACAATCCAGGCAGCCTCACGTGAGTTTGCAGTCCTCAACCTACTCCCTATGCTATTCTCATCTCAATTTCACAGATGCATATCTCCCACTAGCACTTCGCGTAACCCATCCAATCCTGGATCCTGATACATCCATATTTTCATCGCATGACTTTTGGCAAGTACCGAAGATATCTGAGGAAACTCTGCAGGACCATGTCCACAACCTGCTTGAATCCGCCGCCGCATACTTCAGATTGGACAAATTCACCGACATATTATCTACCATGAATCACATCGTTAGCGCCACTGCTACTTTCCGCGACGACATCAATGATGTTCTAGACGCTCATAACATCACCTTTGATATACTCTGTCAGGGACTTGAAGATGCATTTATGGTGATAATAGATGGTCTGGAGAAAATTCCTCCCCCAGACAAGGCGCCGGGACATGCTGAAAGGCTAGAGATGTTTGACAAGATCATGAACGACACCACAAAGGGTATCACAAATTTTGCAACGCCTTATGGACTCGAAGATGAATTTTCTCCATTCTTCTCCGGTTTGAAACCACCGTGCAGTCACTCATAGTCACGATCGGTATGTTGACTCCTTTTTCCTCGTCGAGTGGAGGTCGAATTATCACATAGGTGATATAAATGAACAACATCCCGCACTCCTACCCGTACTCCTACCCATCGTTGCAACCCTGCTCATTCCGGAATCGTGGATACTTAGGCCGTTCTTAAAGTTATTTGGCTTCGGGCCCAAGGGTCCCGTAAAAGGTGCGTTTAAACACGCAACCACGCATTCTAAACTCAGTTCGATGCTATAGGTTCTCCCGCTGCGTGGTTGCAAAGTAATTTCTGGGGGGGTGCGGTGAAAGCCGACAGCTGGTTTTCTCGGCTCCAGGCAGCCGGAATGAGCTAGGCTCGTCATTACAGGTGTCCTTGTTGGTTGGAGGTGAACTGCCAGGGTTCCTTGCCTCGTGTTAACCGCAAATAAGCTGGTCGTGTTTTTTTTTGTCCACCTCGCTTGTTCGATCGTCTCTCCTGTATTCTTATTGGGCCACTATGTAACATACATCCGGGCTGCACTTGTACACGGTTCGTCACAGAGCTCAACAATGAAAGAGATGCCAGTGCATGGAATATGCGGCTTTTGCGACAATGAATGAAAACAGTAAGACACGGTGTACCTCGGTAGGACGACCATTTGAAGGCAATGGTGAACAAGCTGGAAGCTTACGGGACAGGGAATTTGAGATGCTTCAGCACAGTTCCGATTATTGGAATGTCATGTGGGATGACACCTTTGCAGAGGTGAAGTAGAACGGCGGACGTGGAGATTGATCGGATCGCCAGCCACTTGGTGGATAGGAGCCTGTCCATGATGTCGGAGGTGATCGCAGCCGACCGTCGGTTGCTGACAGCATACGCACCGAGATGATCGCACCGGCTTGCTATCTGAAAGCCTGATCAATATAATAAAGGTGCATAGAGCCATGTCCGGGTAAGATAGATCGCTCATATCACAAATGAGCAAATCAATACTTCCTGGAGATGGTCGTGGGGCTGGGGATCTCAAATTAACGGCTGTTGCAAAGCCTGATATCCCTCCACTCTCCGTCCACTACAGGCTATCTCCGGAGCAAGCGGCTTTCTTCAAAGCCCAGACCGGAATTGACGACGACGAAGCGCTTAAGAAACACATCCTAGAAGTTCACGCAAGGGCATATAAGGTGACTGCGTCAATGTTTGTCGAGGACAGAAAATGAATCCATTAAAGGTTTTCCCATACCCTTGTATACAGCTGTTGAGCTTCCTTGAGTGAGTTTCGGCTGCGATATCGAGAATGACGTTCGCGCGGAGTATACACTTGCTGAGGTACTCCCTCTAGGCATGGGATAGCAGCCCTACCAGTGTACAATAGCGTCCTTAAGCTGGGTCGAGAGCGTTCGGATGGTATTCTGCTGGATATTGGAGCATGCTGTGAGTTACTCGCTGACTATTTGGTCAATGACAACGCACTGACACGCGGTATGTATCAGTCGGTGTAGATGCGAGGAAAGCTGCGGCAGACGGTTATCCGCTGAGGAACATCGTCACCACTGACTTGCATCAAGGTGAGTCGGGCGTACCGGCATCCAGATTATACCCGACTGACCAGACATCGATATCAGAGTTTTTCGATCTTGGACACGAGCTTTTCAAGACCACACCTGCCTCCTACCCGATCAGCTTTGTCGCTGGAGACATGTTTAAGCCGGAGATATTACAAGTCTTTCCGCCCTTTGACGGACAGCCGCCAACAGAGCGACCAGATTTATCCACGTTGACTTCGTTGAATCCACTGGCTGGCCATTGTGCCGCGATCTATGTAGGAAAGGTTTTCCACCTATTCTCAGAAGAAAACCAGCTTCGGTTTGCCAAGGCATTGGCGGGTCTTCTATCCCCGCTTCCCGGTTCAGTGATATTGGGGACCCATGTATCTAATTCGCAGAAAGGAGTCTTACTTGTGGAACATGCGGGCAGAGCAGCAGATATGTTTTGTCACTCACCAGAGTCTTGGGCAGCACTTTGGGACTGCGAGGTCTTCGCCAAAGGAAAGGTTCGGGTAGACGCAACGCTGGAATGGACAGACAGGGAAGGGCTTGCATTCTGGGAGATGAAATGGTCAGTTATGAGATTATAGATGGAGAGGGAAGGATATTCGACATCCATCCATTTCGTAGTCACCATTTACATTCCATTCGATCTCCGGTATTCCGGGAGCGCCTGGGTCCGAGTTGAAGGCTGTCTTCGTCGAACGAGAGCTCATACGGGCTGGCAAGGGAATTGATTGTGTGGGAACTTTGTCTGACACCTTTTCATATCCGAGTCGGAGGATGGCCACCGCCGCGTATTTCAGCTGCTCTGACCTGCAGCCTGACAGCAAATACAGCCCATCACCGTCTTCGGAACCGAGGAAAGCTAAAAGACAAGCGGAATGAGGGTAAATAACTACGACGTTCGAGCTTGCCACAACTGAGTGGTACTGTATACTGAAGTCGTGGTGGTGGCACCTTCCGACAGACGCGGACTAGCCTCTTGGCACGTGCCATAGCCAGTTCCGATCCGATGGCGACTTGTACATGAATATCATACTCTCGGTCTCAACCTGAGATACACTATCTGAGCGCATGTTGAGCTGTCGATCCAAAAGAGCGAGCTGGATTATCAAGGCCCCTCGCTCTGTTTCACGTTTCTTTGGCTCAATGGCTCCGCCCGCAGGATGACACCATCATTCGAAGAGGATCTTACGCTGCAGCACCTTCCGAATAACATTTGATTCAATTTTACATTGCAAAAAAGACTCTGGATGATCCAAAAAAACAAACAACGCGAGCGAGTTTATCCTCCTCCCTATCAAGGGGAAAGCAAGATCAAGGCTCAAGTATGCGTACCCTAGTAGTCGCCGAGCAACCCTCCCAAGCGTGTTTGGCCCCAGTTCAGATTAGGGTGGCAGAGACGAGTCCAGTCCGCTGTGTTTGGAGACAATCAATCTCTGCAGTCCGTAGCAGCACAGCGAGGTGTAGGACGTACCTGGAACGACTTTGGACTCTTGTTCGGCGGCTTCGTCTGGTGCTTCTGCCATCACGACAGCAAATCCGCTAGACACGCGGATTAGTTCTGGGGTCATGTCAAGTCTATCGAAGCTGACGTACTGGTTGAGGTGCCAGTCAATGTGGCTAGAAATGGACATGTGTCACCGCAACACTACAGTAGCACTCAGAACAATCACTTACCAGTGAAGGAACCAGGGCCCCGGATTATCCGTGACAAAGCGGATGGTCACGTTGTCCCAGGAGTTCTCGCCGCTGGACACTACATCGCGCACGACAGGATTCACGAAATTCGTCGTGTTGCTCCCCGCAGTCCTGACAACATAAAAGTTGTGCTAGAATATCTTCGTCAGGGACGAAGAGAAAGACAATGAGCCACATACACCATGAAGATGTATAGGATGCTGGAGAGTGCGATCAGAGTCAGCATAAAACGAGGTTTCACGAACGTGACACGTACAGGGGCACCGAGTGCTGCGGCAGGGTTGGGGAAGCTAAGTTCTATAACCTTGTTCGGCGGAAGAGTGTAAACACTTCCGTTCGGCAGAAGCTCCGAAGATTTTCTTGCTCCACTAAGAATCTGGAGGAGTACAGGGACAGGGTAGGGAGTGTAGGACACGTTGTTAAATGTGAACAAGCCGTCATCGAAATTGAAACCCGGAGCAAGCACACGAGTTACATCCGCCTTTCCGATCTCGGGTATTCCAGGAACGCCAGTGTTGATGAGTGGGTGGAGGTTGCTCTCATTGAACGGGATTTCATACGGGCCAGGAGGTGACGTGGGATTCTCGTCTGGTGCTTCTTGGTATCGAAGGATGGCCAAATTTTGACCATCGACGAACGAGGCGTTCGGTAGATCGCTCAAGGCACGAATCCAATAGTTTCCAATGGGCTTGTCAGCTTCAACAACCACAGAATAGCGTTGAGCAGGAAGGATGGGTATCCAGTCAGTTTGTGTAGGGAAAACTTCAGTCCCATCTACCTCGATGATGGTCATTCGGTGACCATCGATCGTGAAGTTATACATGGGATCGCAGGCAGTAGAAACTAGGCGGAACCGATATCGTAATCCTTGCTGTACGTTGATCACCGATAGTGGGGTTTGTGGTCCACCAGGATAGCGACCCTTGCCATTGATCAGCGTCGAGTTCGCAATTACCCTGGTGAATTCCTGGCCGAGTATGGGAGAGGGTATATGATACCTAAATCCAGGTTAGCACAAAGCTTTCTCATCAGATTGGGATGCCCACCAGTCCGCGAGCGTGATAACGGTATTTTCTATTCGGGATATGGGTTACAAAACAGAGCACAAACAGAAAAGCGATCAAAACTCACCATCATCGACGTCATATAAAGCTGCCAGAGGGTCTTCAGGATCATATATCACGAGGGGTCCTCGGAGTCCATCGCAATACTGATTTGCAAAATGGGAGTGGTACCAGTATGTCCCGGTCTGATCTTTGGCATTGAATTTCTGCACGAATGCTTCCTGTTGACGAAGAGGGCACTGAGTAACTGCTGCAGTACCATCAGCCCAGTTGGACTTGTGTTGAAAAATTCCGTGCCAATGCTTCGGGAGAGTCGATGAGGATGCCGTGCGTGCCGTTTATGTAATGTACAGCGACTTACGACACTAGTTTCAAGGGGCATGGTATCGTCCGTGAGTTCATTCACAACCCGAAGGCTAAAATCGTCGCCCTGGGGAGGTGTAAGTGTGGACATCTAGACATCATCGTAGTTCTGACCTTGTTGGCAACGATCAGCGGGCCAGGGAATACACCATTAACAAGAGTCGCCCTGAAGACATGGATGACGTGGTAAGAAGTGATAATAAGCGTCAACTCACGATCTGTTGAATCCATCCGGGGCAATGAAATTGTTCGTAATATGAAGCTCGCTCACAGGACCAAGGACGCTGGAAGTGACACCTGTTTTTTTAGCGGCGGGTGACTCTATGTCTGAGTCCAAGAGCGACAACGCATTAGGAATAAAGAATAGCGGAGACACAAGGATAAACGCCAAAATCATACTGAGGACCGAATTAGAGCGCAAATTCGACGCTCCCTACAAATCATTTATATGTTGTTGTGCACACTGCCCCGAGATTGGTTCGGCATGACTCCATATGCTGTTCCTGTGGCAAGAATGGCTCGGCATAGTTAGCCCTCCGTGGACATGTTAAACGGCAAGTGGCATAGCACACAAAACAGGTAGTCAGGCGCTTACGCTAGAAGCCATAGGTAAGATTTCGGTTACGAAAGTCCGGTCTATGGCGATGCGCGTACGCCAGTTTGACGGATCGTTTTCTACATTTAATCGAATTGATGGTGTCAGTACGCAGATGACGATTGCGATACAATTGCAAACCCACAGAGGGAAGAGCTTAATCAATTCTCCGACTCAACCTACATAACGATTGAATCACGTCACCGCTCGGAATGATCCAGCGGAACACGCTGGTGGCGTGCCCTGAGTACTAATCTGTAAGTAATAGTCATTCTGACTTTGAAGAACAGTTTATCCGGCGACAACGGGGATCAGCGCAGTCCAACCTTGTGTAATGAGTCGCGTATTTTTGATGTATCGAAACCTATAGTACAAACCTTCTTTCTGAAACAGAGACACATGTGTTGCAGTATATAAGGGACTTTGGCAGTAGTATCTGTGGGATGGTTAGCCACGATTATCTGGTAACTAATGGTACCCGATCATTGGTCACGATAAACCAAGCCCACAACCAATCCATAGGTGAGCCAGCTGTAAAACTGTAGGCCAGAGCGCGCCCATGAACCGATTAGTATGAGCCAAGATGGAAGCTTCATCTCGGCTTTTACATCAGACACAGCCGAGGAAGCATAGCCAACTTCAGTGTCCGCCCTAACCCAGTGCACGGTGGTTACAGGCCGTCCAAAGTGACCCTAAA
>JBBPOE010000621.1:0-17385 GCA_038091295.1 Tylopilus felleus | reverse complement strand
AATGGGTCGGGACACAGACGACACCCTTCCCGTAGTGGGCTTCTTCCTCATACATGGGGTAGGGGTTTTGATGGAAGATGCTTGGAAGCAGGCCACTGGGAAGCGTGTCGGTGGGATCATTGGTTGGTTGTGGGTGATCTCTTGGCTTGTCCTCTGGGGACAACTCGTCGTGGACGCTTGGGCAAGGAGAGGTTTGTTGGGATCTGAATTTTGCCCTGAGGCTTACAGACCTTCCACGCTGTTTCTGAATTGGCTAATATCTAGAGAAAATGGCGCTCCGTAGGCTCACCCTGTTCGATCATATTGTTCTGTTCACATTTACTACTAGATGTCGCGCGCGGCCCTTGTCCATTCCCTATCACTTCTGCAGCTGTTTGGCCTAAAGTACATACTATGCGAGCTCTCAGTACCGATATCGTGTCCGTTCCGGCGATTTATAAGTTAGTAACGACGTTATGCAACTCATCTCTTATAACTGGTGACCAGTCCGTCTAAAAGAGGCAGACCGTCGAGTTTAATCTTCCCAAGCTCGTTACGTATTTTGCAATTGGTTAGATATGAATCACATGATCCATGCATGTACACGTCAGAGTCGACTCGACGCCACGGAAAATGCACACTTTATCTGAGACCCCTTGATACATACCTGCATTCAATTGCAAGAGTCTTGCCGGTGTTCGACAAACACGGAAAATTGACCCGCTTGGCCAATGGCGGCGAGTCCGCTTACATAATTGTCCCGAAGCGGCGAACCCCCTGGGTGTGTGGAGGGCGAGGAGGGCGGCGACGAGACTCGCTCGGAGAAGGTCGGTCGAGATATATAGTTTCAGTATCCTACGTGCGAAAAGTGGGGTTTTCTACGAGAGCTATCGAGCGTGAAGCACGGAAAGGTGGTGTAAAGTGCGGGCGTAAAGTGAGTTAAGTGAGGCGGGCGGGAAAATTGACAGGAACTGACGGTGAATTTCATCAATTCGGACGTTGATTGGCTGTTGCCGTCAATTTTTCCGGCCCGCTGGCGCACCATAAGCGGGCTCAGACCCAATTCTTGGCAGCACAGCGGGCATATCCCTCATATCGTCCAATATATATATATTTTTCTTCCCCGCGCTGTCGCGCGCATGTTAGTCCTTCCATCCGGCAGGTTCCCACATCGATTGCGCCCGCCGACGGTCGAGCGACGAACTCGACTCGGACTCCATCCCAGTCGTGGCTGTGCCTGTGGCGGTGACAATTGACCGCGTTGACACACCGCCACGGGTCAATTTCTTCGATTAAACATACTTAGCCTCAACTTTATCTGAGACTTTCTTTCCTTGACACATACCTGCATTCAATTGCAAGAGTCTTGCCGGTGTTTGACAAACACAGTACCATGGTCTTCCCAAGCTTCCACAGGAACAAGTTTGGAACATTCTCACACTCAGGCTAGGACCTCCCGTCACATCTTCGTCGGATTGCCAGCTTTTCCTGCCTTAAAGCCGACGAATCATGATGAGGAGTTTCATTCCCAAACCCCTGAGAGTGCCAGCCTCGTTTCGCCCACAGACCGTTTGCTTCCTCGGGCTGCTCAGTAGGTCTAGCTACCCATGAATTGGTACAGTACTATTCTTTGCTTTGCATTTATGAAGGCTGTAAAGCTTGACGTGCTTCTTCACAGGCGATCGGACATTCTTCAGCATGCGGTTGTTTTCGAGCGCGCTGTTGTGACGCCACATACCTTTGCCACCACATTCCTACCTGCGTACTTCAGCTACTATGCCATGGCTGTACTGGTCCAATTGCCTCATACAAGGCTCTATCGAGCGGCACTGCTTCCGGTAGTGCTCTGGACGACCTTTCGTGCCAATATGTCTCTGGATTTTTCATGGAATCCTGTGTATATGAACCAAGGCCTGGCTGTAGGTGCCGACGTTTCTCTTGGAATGCACACGCTCATAATCTGCAATCTAGCTTGGCATGTTTATAATCTCAATGCGGAGCACAGCATGGGTGCTCGCAAAACAGCCTTTCACTAGGTTCCCAATTCCCAAGTCGGAAAATGGTACAATCAATGATCACAATGCAAACACTCCGACCGAACATGGCGTATCCGTCGCTTCCGCCCTGTGGAATGCCTGCGATCTTACTGCCAATTTCAGGAACATTGGGTGGATTGGACTCCAAAAGATCCACGTCCCGACACCGTATCTCCGAGTGGAATCCAGATCGATATTTGTCTTACTTTCTCTTTGTCGACTTACTTTCTTCGCGGTCACATTCGATATCTTGTGCAGATACATACGCTCGTTCGGACGCGACACATTTGGAACACCCAAAGGCGGTACCATCTTCGATCCAGCGTTACCCGCAGTGGAACGGTACACTAAATCTTCTATTATCACACTCCTTTACGGGCTCACTGCCTACCTCCTCGTCGATGCAACCTACCAGCTACTTGCAGTACTGTTCGTGGTATTATTCCGGCAATATCCATCACAGTGGCCGCCTCTTTTTGATGCCCCATGGCTAGCAACCTCACTCAGTAGTTTCTGGGGACGGAGGTGGCACCAACTCTTTCGCGAGCCCTTTATGGTGATAGTAAGCAAACCCATGGAAAGATTTGGACGAGTCGGGGCCATCATGGGTGCTTTCGCACTTTCTAGCGTTCTGCATGACGTTGGGACCCAGGGAATGGGTCGGGACACAGACGACACCCTTCCCGTAGTGGGCTTCTTCCTCATACATGGGGTAGGGGTTTTGATGGAAGATGCTTGGAAGCAGGCCACTGGGAAGCGTGTCGGTGGGATCATTGGTTGGCTGTGGGTGATCTCTTGGCTTGTCCTCTGGGGACAACTTGTCGTGGACGCCTGGGCAAGGAGAGGTTTGTTGGGACCTGAATTTTGCCCTGAGGCTTACAGACCTTCCACGCTGTTTCTGAATTGGCTAAGATCTAGGTAATATGGCGCTCTGTAGGCTCACCCTGTTTGATCACATTACTCTGTTCATATTTACCAGATGTAGCGCGCGACCCTTGTCCATTCCCCATCACTTCTACAGCTGTTTGACCTAAAGTACGTAGAACTCTCAGTACCGATATCGTGTCTGTAATAGTAACGACGTTATGCAACTCATCTCTCATCTACAGCCTTACTGGTGGCAATGAATAAATTTCCTGTCTCAGAGAATATGCTGCTGTGACCCGCATTGGTACCGACAAGCAAGAGGGTCCGACAATTGTAAAAACAATCATGGTCGGCCCGCAGCAGAGGGAGAATCTTCGTGGACACGACACGCTGCATATGATCCCAGGCACAGCACTGAGCGACTTTTTTGCTCACTAACATCGCACCTTTGATGTTTGCGTTCCGGAAAGCTGACAACGTGATGGTTATGCTTCTTTCTGGGCACGAGTTATGCACTCACCCCGCTACGACGGCGGGGATGACCCCACCCCGAGAGTTCGGGAGGTGGTAATCGAGGTCTGCGGGGTTCAGGTAACTGTGCAACCAACTCGAGTCCCCCGGGCACAGCACGGTGTGGATGCTGGTTAGCTTTGGCTCGCAACCAGTTTCATAGCACGCGAGAGAGAAGGATAACTCATCGAAGTTGGTGCGGAAGACGGCCATCAACTGACGATGAACGTAACCGCGATTGGGCTGAACATGATGCATGATGAGCGCCGAGGTGGGTGTTATCAAACTGCTCCGTCGGGTTGCGGAATTGTCGCCGCATCCCGATCAACGGGCGGATCTGAATCGAGGGTCACGTTTTTATTCTTCTTGGTCTCGTCTCAACGACCGAAGCACGAGGCAACCTGCAGCAAAAAAAGTAGCGATTATTTGAAATGAGGCCAATCATATCGCATCAAGGAAAAAATCAAATATGACGATGGCGAGGGCGTGAAATATGTCAAGATTGTCAAGGGTCATACATAGTCCATTATAAGCGGAACGTTGTCTCGCTGAATAAAACACGTCAAACAATATCATGATAACAACTCAACGGTATCATGATGGCAGATAAATCAGGAGGGATGCAGGCTGAAAAACATTGTCTCAAAGGGGTGTGTAAGCGGGGGGAGGATCGTCAGCAACGGCGGTCGAGAGTCCTGTGTGCATGGGAGACAGTGCCGGTGGACGTGATGTGTTTGAGGGTCGGGTAGCAACCGAAGCTGAGGGACGATCCGTGACCGAGGCGGTGCTCTGACGTGGAGAGGAAGTGGGAGGAAGAGATGACCTTGCTACATTCCTCTGTGGACTGCGGGGTGACGAAGATAATGTAGGTGAGGGAGGTAAAGGCACCGTTACAGGGGGCTCGCTTCCGCGCACAGAAATTGGAGCAGTGCCAACCGATGAGATGGGCCGCGAAGTGATACTCGAAGGAGCACGCTGCGACACAGGTGATACTGGTGTAACTGGCTCTGGCATTCTGCGGACAGATGAAGGCCTTTGCGATCGTGAATTGCCGAGGTATGCGTCATGCCCGCGAGGAGGGTATTGGGGTATGTGAGAAGGCGGCGGTGGAGGCGGAGGGGGTTGATAGTGTCCAGGATAACCACTGGCCGGAATTGGCACAGAAGATCGCTTTGGTGGATTCGGTGATCGATAAGAAAAGCGGGGTAAGCGCATTGCGCTCTCCCGAATCCGCCGCCGTCGAAGACATAGGCCGCATATGACAAGAAAGAGAAACAGCGCAGCTGTAGTGGTTTTAGATGACTTCTGGCATTGTATCAGAAAGGACTAACCACAGGCGATAACAATATGGATCACAGTTCGTCGCGTCAGTCCATTATTGATAACATCGCGACAACTAGCGTTTCCACTTAGAGGGCTATCAGTGGGGGGGGCGGGGATGACTAGAAAGCAACTCACGAATCGCAAGTAGCCATCACTGGGTGATGGGTAGGGAGATACACTGGTGATGCTGTCCCCTAGGAACAGAACGCGTAGGCCGACTTGCTGTGTGTTACCAATGGCAGCAAGAGTGAACCCGCCGACACTGTTTACCAGTGTATGTGTTCTTCTAAGCACTGCCTGTGAACTCCGCAGGCGAAGAGGGTGTCTCGGCGTGGGAATTGCTTGTCCGGGACACGACGGCTTCGTGGTTGTCTTGGGACTCTGGGTAACTTAGAAAAGAGAGCGGTTTTCGAGATTTTGACTTGTCGCAATACAAACTGAGACCTATTAGACTTAGAAAATGAGAACAAACTCAGATGCTTTCTAGATGGAGACTTGTGGATCCGACAAGCGTCGTTGTGAAAATTCTCCGAGATCTACCCGCTTCACATGGCTAGAACAGAGCGCCCAGAGCACTTGGGCAAGGAAGCTCCCTCGGTGAGAAAGAATGGCGTTGACCGTGCGTCCTCCGAGTCGTTCACCCCCGGATAGATGTCCTGAAATTCAAACATTGTCCCATTTCTGTTCTCAACAGAATCTGTCCAAGTCCTCCAGCGTCGTAGCTCTGATGGACACGTCCATGTTCGCCACGAAGGCTCAGATAAACAATTGGATGAGTGGATACCACAGTCTGATTTGCGTCGCGTGTCAGAACTCGACTCGCATGCTGGGACGAACAATGGAAAGCGAAAACGGGAGGAATCCACCAGTCGACCTGCTTCGCCCACCAATTCCACACGAGCGGGTTCTGCAGAGGCGACACTTCTCTCATTGGACGCAAAAAACGCCATGCCGTCTCAGAACATCATGACAGAGGACGACTTTGATGTACAAGACTACAAACGGATCACTGCGCAAAGAAACTTTGATAAAGTCAACTTTGGACAGTGGCAGATCAAAACTTGGTACGTGTCCAACTTCTCGGGTACCAAGTTGCTGGAAGCATGCTCCTCATAGGTACTTCTCTCCGTATCCACTAGCCGAGTTGGAAGTAGAGGAGAGCAGCACGCCCCAAGGTTCCTCTACTCCAACTCTCAGGGCACCAGGCGTCAATCGGCGTCCGCACGTTCGGACTTCTGATTTGCTGGCCGGTGGTCTTACGCGCTCTCAATTGACTGGTGAAAAGTCGATATTGTGGGTCTGCGAACGATGTTTCAAGTACATGGCCGAGGGATCGATATGGGAATTACATGCCGTGAGTGCATTTTACTTCGGAGACGAATGGCAAAGTTGATATCTTTCAAGAAAAAGTGTGACAGAAAACATCCGCCTGGGAGGAAAGTCTATCAGCGAGGCGCACACACTATCTGGGAAGTGGACGGAGCCAAGGAAAAAGTGAGTCAACCGAGTGATCAGCCTCCACTCATGTCGCCCTAACGCGCTCCATGCAGCTCTACTGTCAGAATTTGTCGCTTTTCGGGAAGCTCTTCATCGATGTCAAGACATTATTTTTTGACTGCGACAACTGTAAGGACAATTCTTTCTCCTGCGCTCCAAGAGCTCAATTTTGACAGTCTTCTTCTACATACTGACGGATGCGGATTCACAGCGGGACCATGTACTAGGATTTTTCTCCAAGGTTATTTATCGACGCACAGTGTACACCTATTCCAGTTGACACATGCTTTCAGGAGAAATTTTCTTATGATGACTACAATCTTGCGTGCATAATTGTCTTACCTCCGTACCAGCGCAAAGGGTATGGCATGCTCATGATAGAATTCAGTATGTCCTTCTCTACCTTTTTTCGTCTTTATTTCTTTACACCATTAGGTTATGAATTATCTCGCAGAACCGGAAAAGTCGGTACCCCAGAACGACCGCTGTCGGAACTAGGGTTGCGCAGTTATCTCACATATTGGGTTGCAACGCTCATACGTTTCTTCCGGTGTGTTCTCACAACTAATTGACAACGTTCCGCCTCTTACCCTTGAGCGCCAGACGTTTGTTGACTGTACTGCCACTTGAATACGGTCAAGTGAAGGCTCTAGACCAATGGACGCCCGATCTCTCACAACTTCATTCGAGCGAGGAACACATGATTCGGAGAAAGCGACCAAAGGGATGGGATGGTGAGATCGGTGACGTCCCATCGAGTGGATCGACCCCTCGTCCCTTTGATGGTTTGTACCCGTTCGCTGGCATTACGGCGTTGATGCTCAGTATCTGTTCGACAGAAGCGCTCAGTGCACTCCGGCGGATCGAGACGATAGCCAATCCTGATGGCAGTGCGACGTCTCATGTAGTAGTTCAATGCACGCTTGCCGATATTGCGCGTGCGACCAGCCTTCGTGTCGAGGATGTCGCGTTTGCTCTCAACGAGTGTGGGCTTCTGACACACGCGCAGATGAACAGCGAGGGTTCAATGGAACAGATTGGGATCACGCGGGAGATGGTGGAGGCGGTAGCAAAAGAAAGACGGGTCAAGGAGATGTGCATGAGCATGGCGCATGTCTTGTTGTAGGTCATGTCAGCATCACCGTCGAGCTTGGCCAACGAGTGCTTCTCGGGATGACAGCTGTCTGAGAAGGCATGTTGTATATAGACCGTAAAGCGTGAGATGCATGACATGCATAGCATAAAAGATACAACGGGAGGGGTCTGGAAACACCGTTCACTCCTCAGCTGCCTCTTGTCCCACAGTAATGATCTCCTGACGCTTTTGTGCCACACGCTCTGCACGGCGTTCCCGGGCAGCCTGATTATAGCATCAATCAGTACGAATCGACCAAGGCCACCGATGGTAACGGACCTTGTTCTTGACACGACGGGCCTCCATCTGGTCGGTGAGCACTTTTGTGCGGTTCTTCTCAGCTTTGGCTTTGTGGATGTACTCCATAAGTACACGCTTGTTCTTGAAAACGTTACCCTTTGATTTCTGGTAGAGCAAGTGGTAGCTTGAGGGAAGACCATGGCGTGAGATCACGGGTTCCCGCGTGTGCAACATATGGAAGAGACCTACAGGTGTTTATCGATCTTGCCTGCATCTCTGTATTTCTTGAGTAACCGCCTCAAAACCCGCTGTCTCCGCATCCATTGCACTTTGGTGGGTAGGCGAGCCTCGGAAGTACCCTTTCGTTTACCGGGACCGGTGTGACGACCTTTGCGCTTTGCAGCGAGGAGGTCGCGCGTGCGAGCACGAGAGTGCATGACGGTGGGCTTGATGATGACACGGCCCTCCTTGATAAGTTTCTTTACATGCGAACGAGAGTTGGCGTTGGCGATCTCTGCTTGTTCGGCAGGATCAAACCAGATTTTGCGCTTGCCGACACCAGCGACGGCTGCGGCGAGCCGCTTTTGGGAGCGTAGGTTGACCATGGCGGTGTCTGCACAATATAAAGTGGTTGATCAGTGCGACCAAAAAGGATGCAGAACGCGGCGAACCTTGATCTTGAGGGTGTCGGGTGAGGGGACGTCGCTGGAGAGACAACCCAGGCTGATGATGGTGGCTTTGTACGTAATCAAGCCACAAACCTCGAATGGGTATAAACTGTACAGCTGAAATGCCGATTTTCATGCCGTGCTGACTAAGCTTTTTTGTTCTCACCATGCGTTATCGGGCTGTCGCGCAGGCCAAATTGCGATTCGTCGGCGTAATTATAGGCTCCTTGTTGATTGCGACCGGCTGCGCACCGGTGGCGCAACAAGTACGTTGATTCATCTCGCAAATGTACATGTTTTGTTTCGTGTGCGGACTTGAAAAAGGCGATATGCCCACACGAAGACGAATCACAATAACCCCGCACGATTGGCAGTCATGTGCTGTATGAAACGCAAGGGGGTGATTGCTTGCATGATGACATCTGTGGCGAGGCCTCGTGTACGTTGTGTGTATACGTCAACGGATCTCGGAGGATGTGTATATTCCATCTGAACCCCCTTGATGTGTCTGGATGGCGATCGCGAGGGGGGGTCTCTGTAGTCTACGAACCTGAACTTGCCTGTTTTGTCAAGCTCGCAGGTGGTGGAACGTTTGAGACTGCTTAGTCATTCCGGAGAGCGCTCCGGAGATTAATCTGTGTTGATTGTTCTCTTCGCCTCGCCCCGCATCATTTCTAGTATCGTCTTCGCATCGAACCCGTTTGTTTTCCCGTTGCGCAACTTTTCAACATGTCTTGCTCGAACTGATCACATTTATTAATTTTATTTTCCTTCTCCAAGTTCTAATTCATTTCTCCATCCCCACCCGTCTCTTGTCCCTTCCTCTCTTCTCTCATCGCCATGGCCGTCCCAGATTCGATAGATACCCCCCCTTCACCGTCAGAGTGCGACTCAAGTCGCCCCTCTACTCGTCCACCGAGCAAGGCCCCAAGCCGTGCTCCAAGCATGTCCGCTGGCGTTTCAGGTGGCAAGTTATCTACCGCAGACCTGAACTCAACCACGGCCAAGCCCTCATCCTCTCCCCAGCCCAACTCACGTCCTAGAGCTCCTTCGAACGTCCACTCCGACGGTGGCCAAAAATTCACCCTCAAAGACCTCATCTCATCCGCGCCCAAGCTGAGTCGCAAGTCGTCAGCCAGGTCAACTGGCAGTAGTAAAAAGTCCGATTCGGACGGCGAGCGGAGATCTGTCGCCGGGGACAGTACAGCCAGTCTAACACAGAAGTATGGCGTTTGTCAAAAGGTCGCAATAGGCAAAGGCGCTACCTCTGTCGTCCGACTGGCTCACAAATGGGATAGAACCGAAGAAAAGCTCTACGCTGTCAAGGTACGAAAAATTCCTTGTTTCCTACCGCTCCGTTTACCCCCTGCTGACGCGTCTCAAGGAATTCCGTAAAAGACGAAAGAACGAATCAGAGAAAGAATATGTCAAGAAACTCACTGCGGAATTTTGCATTTCCTCCACCTTGCACCATGTCAATATCGTCGAGACAGTGGATCTCGTTCAGGACGAGAGTCAACATTGGTGCGAGGTGATGGAGTTCTGTCCCGGTGGGGATCTCTACGCTGCCATCAAGAAGGGAGGCATGTCGCCCAGCGAGGTCGAATGTTGCTTCAAGCAGATCCTCACTGGAGTGTCTTATCTACATAGTCAAGGTGTCGCCCACCGTGACATTAAACCAGAAAACCTGTTTTTCGACACCAAAGGCCATCTCAAGGTTCGTGGTAGTGCATGGATCCATCCGTATTTTTTACACACGCCCAGATCGGGGATTACGGTGCCTCAACTGTATATCGTCTACCCTGGGAGGTGACGGTTCACATGTCCACCGGCCTGTGCGGTAGTGAGCCGTACATCGCCCCCGAGCAATTCTCAGGCAAACGTAAGCAGCTAGCTGCGCTCTCTCGAGAGGTAGCCTGATTCGCGGCTCCGTTCCCTTGACTCATAGCCTATGACGCCCGTCTCGTCGACATTTGGGCCTGCGGTGTCGTCTACTACTGCTTACATTTCCAAGAGATGCCCTGGCGTGTCGCCCAGATGTCGGATGCACTGTATGCCGCTTATGTCACGGCATGTGCTACTCCAATCAAGGAGAAAGAGAAGGACCCGGTTTATCCGCCCACTATCAACAACTTGAGCCCTCGTGCCTGTAGGAACTTGATCCGCAAGATGCTCGAACCAGATCCGTCGCAGCGGATTGCCATTGAGGAGATTATGGTTCATCCATGGATACGGGACATCCAAGTATGTCATGCAGTCGCTAAGCCGACTCATCTGCACGCGCATGCGATACAGCAGGCGCAGGCTCAGTTGAATGCAGTGTAGTGCAGGGGACATCCCTGTGGATGGACTGGGGCATCAATTGCGTGAGTTGCATACTGGGTAGTTCGATTTTTGATCCATTGCTACATGCATACTTTAGATATATTTATCCTACACGTTGCACTTCACGGGGATTCTGCCGACTGCTCAGTCTTCCCAATGAATGCGTATCGTAGCCATTGTGTAGTGCTTGGTCAATTTTACCATTCCTCGATTCTAATAATGAAGTGCAATTTATAATGACCAAATGAAGTTATGCGCACAACAATCATCTCGGTATTCCCAATGGTATTCCGAAACAAAGGCATTCAAGATAAGCAGTGACACAAATTCGGCATTTCAGGTCATGCACCATCGTTCCCTATGTTGAAAGATGAGTAAACTCAGGAGAACAGAGAATATGTTACGCACCGCTCTCCTTCGTCCACTCTTCGTGCCGCTTGATGTCCGCCTCTGTCACAGTAGGTCGAGTGCTCTCGAGACTCTTGAGAAAGTCCTGGAGCTTGAGAGGCGGTTCGACTAGTTCGTCGGATTGTATGTCGGACCAAGACTTCTCGACTGCTTCTGGATCGCCAGGCGAGCACGGCGTGCATTTCACCTTGCCTGATGGAGAGGATGGAGGGACAGGCTTGAAGTGAGTGGCCGATATGACCTTGCGCACCGGTTGCATGAGTGCATCACGGACTACTATCGAGATATCGGAACCGGTATATCTAGAACGCGGAAAGAGTCATTCATACGAATGGGCGCAAGCTTTTGGGAACCCACCCTTCCGTGCGTTCAGCGAGGGTGCGGTAGTCTCTTGCTTCCAGCTGACATGGCGTGGAACCGATGTGGATTTCAAACATTCGTTTGCGAGCTTCGAGACCGGGTAGGGGTATGTATACCCGCTTCTCGAAACGGCGCTTGATAGCGGGGTCTAGTTGCCATGGGATGTTCGTCGCTCCTAGAACTAGGACACCGGTATCGTCATGCCCCACACCGTTCATTTGAACCAGAAATTCTGTCTTTATACGTCTCGATCCCTCCGATTCGGACTCGTTACGGGTACCGGCGAGAGAATCAACTTCATCGATGAAGATGATGGCGGGTTTGTTTTCGCGGGCCATCTCGAACAAGTTCTTGACGAGTCTAAACGGTATATGAATCACGCAGGAGAGGGTGGGTGTTTGGGTCGACTCACCTTTCAGAGTCTCCTTGCCATTTACTGACGAGATCACTCGAGCTCACACTGAAGAATGTGCTCTTGGCTTCCGTTGCAACGGCCTTGGCAAGATACGACTTCCCCGTTCCCGGTGGACCATACAAGAGGATGCCTCTCCATGGGGTGCGCTTTCCAGTGAAAAGATGGGGGAACTTGATAGGCAGGATGACGGCTTCCTTCAAGGAAGCCTTTGCGCCTTCAAGGCCAGCGACGTCATCCCATTTCACGTCGGGTTTCTCGGAGAGAATGGCGCTAGAAAGACCGGCGCGGAGTTTCTTCAGTTCGGGATCTTGATCATTGTCGCGACCCTCGCCCGTACCGCCGACAGCACCTCCGGACCCGTTGGCACTCACAGCCCTGCGCGATCGTTTCTCATCTTGTACCTGGATATGTTTCTTCAGCGTTTCGGCGCGCGTCAGATATTCATCAATCTTGGCGCGGATCAGAACCTTGGACCTCTCGTTCTTCTCATCTGTGGCAACATGAGTGGCAAGGAGTAAAATCGACGCGTAAACGAACATTTCTGTGCAAGCATGAAATAGTCGAGGGAGTTCATGTATTGCTTGTACGACTCGGCGTAGTTCTGCTTGACATCTTCGTCAATGGCACGCTGGACAATTTCGATAGCTTTCTGACAGATCTGTGAGATGGTTGACAATGAAGAGATGGGGTTGCGTACGTCCAGGTTAGATTGACTTGACATCTCGGAAAAACGACCAGAGGGACTGCGGCGGCCGCGGTTGGTGGGATGACGGAACAAGGATTATACAGACACAGCCACTACGCGTAACTCTTCACGCAACTCTGTCTGTCGCAACACCTCAAGTCATGGAACCTTCCAAAGATGCTGCCATCCCGGAACAACTCTTTTCCAGCATCATCCCAAATCTGATTACTGTGTTGGAACATACACAGAGTGCTGAAGGAGTTGTCATGCCACAAGCAAAGCAAGCTCTTTTACAGGCTGTATGTGAGTTCACCTGACAACCTTATCACTACTGAGATTGCTAGCAGACAAATGACTTGAAGAGCACATTAACACAAGCTAAAGACTTTGCCACTGCCCTCCCTGGTGGTGAACTGAACTTTCAGGAGCAGGATCAACTGCTCTTGATGCTGAAGAAGCTCAGGGATCATAAATGGTGATGATGAATTGATATTTTAATCACTGATCTGGAGTAATTTAACCTCTGATATCAGGCAGGAACTTGCACATTTTGCAGATGAAGTTACAAAAGATGCCAACTGTTCCATTCATGTGGGAGATGCAAAGATGGAAGTGGATTCAACAGCATCCACACCTTTTGGATCTTAAAGTGTTACTGTTGGAACATGCCTGTTGTCATTGGCTGATGATAATTACTTTTAACATTATGGTCATTATGAGTCCTTCTTTAGAAGGTGAGTTCTTAACCCCCAGTTGTGCTGTGCCTGAATTGCCTGAATGATTGGAGCTGTGGGAGATTTCTAAATTTGGTCTTAGTGTTGTTCTTGGTGGGTGATGGGCATTTGTGTTTTCAGTGATTGGTGATGTTCAAAGTCATGTGTCTTTCCCATTTTCTTGTGTATATGTTCGAAGTGTATACACGTGGATGAGTACTTTTACATTGAGATTGACAATATTCTACGCCTATTTTGTGCTCATCCTTTTCAAGCTGGATGTTGCGTCCTCTGTGTCCTCTTCATTGTAATACATCTGCTTACGGATCATGGACAGAATCTCCTCTTTGTCTCTTGCTGACATTGAGTTTGTGGCCACTGATTGACAGATTTCTGCTCTCTGTAATGTTTGTTTTTTGGTCTCCATTGTTTATTGTGAGTAAGTAACACTCACACTTGCTTGTCTGCTGTCTAGAAGGGCTAGAAATCAGCACAGGTATGGGTATGGGTTGGGATTCGACAACCTGTGGACCCGTGGCCTGTATACCTGATACCCGTACCTTGTATACCCAGTACCTGTGTGTATTACATAATATTACATAGTCTTACTTGTAGTGGCACTACAGCCGTGCCACACCACACCAGGATGCGACTGATGTAGGAGCTGGTAGCTGTCTACAGTTATATCCCGGTCCCCATCTACTTTCCATAGCTGTGTCAGAACTGTATTCAACAACTCCGAGGTAACTCCGGTGAACTCTGGAGTTCTAATACTATAGGTCCTAGGGGATGTTGGTGCAGGACTTGTGTGTCGCACCCTTGCTGATAGTTGAGTCCCAGTATTTCAGAGGAGTGGAGGTCTGAGGTACGGAGCATGCTAGGTAAGGAGATAGGAGCGAGAACAGAGATAACAATGAGGAGGAGAGCAAGAGGACTTTCAGTTTGGAGTGAGGAGAGTGAGGAGTAGTGATTCTAGTTGATTATCAGACTGCCAGTACAAGAGTGTCTACAGGAGTTTATATACGGGGGTTTCAGATTGGAGGTTGGGAAACCAGAATGGGAAAGACAAGGAGGAAGATGTTGAACGAGCACCTACATGTAGCTCTTCTACTACCCTATTTCTATTCTTACTCGTAGATAGTGTAGTTTACCTTATATAGAAATACGGTCTCACACTACTTGTATTTAGAGATTAGAACTCAGCATCTGAGTTCGAATAACATCTTGTTCTGTTACTGCATCCATCTACTTGTGAATACTACCACTTGGTGAGTTAGGCATTCCTCTACGCCTTAGCAACATATGCTTTCAACAGGTTATGCACCCTGTTAGTGCATGCTAGTGGCTGTGCACAAGTGCACCTAGCTGTTGCCTAACGATGAGGTAGATGCTGAACGCAAGTGAGCGCACGACTGTGTGCTGCTCCTCGCCAATGGTGGACATCATGCTCACTCTCTTCTTGAGATGCTGTAGTGACTGTTGTCACAAGTGAATGCCCACTTGTGTGCTGTTCCTTGCTTGACACTGTCACCATGGTTGCTGAATGTATTGTATGCAGGAATTGCATGCTGATGTTGTTGCATTTCAGATATCTACTTCAATGACTATAT
This sequence comes from Tylopilus felleus, assembly GCA_038091295.1. NCBI lineage: Eukaryota > Fungi > Basidiomycota > Agaricomycetes > Boletales > Boletaceae > Tylopilus > Tylopilus felleus. The sequence continues at coordinate 2,614 of JBBPOE010000621.1, read as the reverse complement.
CTTCTAGCTCACTCAAGAGCTGGCTGTTTGCTAGAGCAAGGGAGAGACCTCTGTCAGTGGCACTCAATGACAAACTGAAAAGTAGAAAGCGAGACCTTGTGTGGCAAGAGTGAAGATGGGAAATCTCCAAGTGAACAAGATGAAACAACCAAACTCACTCAAGAGCTGGCGCTTGGCTAGAGCAAGGGGAGACCTCTGTTAGTGGTACTCAATGGCAAACTGAAGAGTAAGAGGCGAGACCTTGCATGGCAAGAGTGAAGATGGGAAATCTTCAAGTGAACAAGATTGGGGAAAAACCAGTCGAGTGCGCTTGGGGTTTATATACTGTCTAGGGGTTTACACTTGTGTACACTAGATCTACAGATATCCTATGCTATAGTACATGAGGGAGTCATGAAGAGCATAGCCTAGATAAGTGAATCATACCCTATAGGATGAAGGCGAGTCATGAGGAGTGCATGGGATGAGCATGAGGCAAAGATAGGGGCTTGTAGAGCAGAGATGAAATACATGAGGTGCCTAGATGTGGGGCTGTGTGATATGCATAATGAAGGGGTCAGCATGAGGTAAACACGAGGCGGACAGCCATGAGGTTGTACGATGGTCTAGGCCAGGGGCAATACTTTAGGATATGGGATGTAGTGTATGGTAGTGCTTTATATTGTAGTGAGGTTGGGAGTTCGATCCCTGGATATGGCAAATGTTATGAGAGTGAAATGGAGTGAGCGTAACACAAGACTGGGGAAAACCAGTTGAGTGCGCTTGGGGTTTATATACTGTTTAGGGGTTTACACTTGTGTACACTAGATCTACAAATATCCTATGCTATAGTACATGAGGAAGTCATAAGGAGCATAGCCTAGATAAGTGGAGCATACACTATAGGACGAAGGCGAGTCATGAGGAATACAAGAGACAAGCATGAGGTAAAGATAGGGGTTATAGAGCGGAGATGAAATACATGAGGCACCTAGATGCGTGGCTATGTGATAAACATGTAGGAAGAATTGCCATGAGGTAGGCGTGAGGTGGACAGCCATAAGGCTGTGTGAGGGTCTAGACCAGGGGCAGTACTTAGGATAAGGAGTGTAGTGATCAGTATCGTAGTGAGGTTGGGAGTTCAATCCCAGGATAGGGCAAATGTTATAGGGGCGAAATGGAGCAATCATATCACTACCCCCTCTATATGAGTTAGACTCCATATGACCAATGTTGTCGGAAGGCCAATTAAATTGGAATGTAGGGATGGTTTCGTTATCCGGAAATGGATTTTCTGGTTCAGATTCATGTTCTGAAGGAATCTTTGTAATTTGAGGAGCTGTTTCCTCGATTTCTAATGGGATGGTGAGCACTGGTACATGGTGAGTGAGCCAAGCTGGGGCTTCTTCTTGGATGTGATCAATGTTAGCCAGTGCTGTGATTATGAAGTCAGGGACTGCCATTCCGCCGGTGTCTAACCAGGTCAGGTTTTGTTGTTACTGGTCCCATTTTTCGGTATTCCATCCATCAAGATTAGGGTTTTCTGGATTGAGATTTTCGTCATTGAAGGTGACGATCTCATCCCATCCTGGGGCGTCATTCCAATCATGGATGTCATCAGCCTCTGGTTCTTCATGCTCTACTTGGTCATCCTCTTCCCATTTGTCATCCCAAGACGTCCAATGTCTGGTGGGTTTGATTTCAAAGGTGGAAAGAGGGGATTCAGTCTTTTTCCAAAGAGTCTATTTAAGGTAAACTCCAGTTTTCAGGTAGCATGCAATAAGTGACCAGATGGCAAATAGGAGTGACATCATGAATATAAAAAGGAGAGTGTTTGTCCAAAATGTTAGAATAATGGGCATGGTGGGAGAGTGAATGATTCCATAGGAGATAAGACCATATATGATAAGCATGAAGTAGTGGGTAATATCAGAAATCATTTATGTATGGAGTGTGGGAGCAAGGCTCAACCAGATATTTAGAGAGTTGATCATGGGGAGTAAACTTTCCGGGACCTGGAGAGTAAATGCGTTGTTGCCCTGGCGCACCCCAGGGTTAATCGACATCAAGCCGGTCAAAGGGTAGTCGTGTTTGATCAATCTCTGGTATCAGTTTACCACAATAGGCGAACAAGGAGTAGAAGTCAGCCTGCGACATTCTAAGTGATCGGGGAGTGCTAGGTTTAGAGTGGTGGAATTGTTTGATGGTATTCTGCACATTAGATAGGTTACCTTTTGGTTCCCAAGTGCGATCTTCATTGGTGTAGCCCTTTCATTGCACTAGATATTCCAGGTATCGTCCCTTCCAGTGTGAGTCTATGATGGATTCTACTTCGAACTCTATCTTTTTGTTTTTTGTGACTTGCACAGGACCAGGTTTGAATGTGGGTTGACCTTCAAGGTGTTCCTTGTATGGTTTAACCCGTGAGATGTTTACTACTGGGTGGATCTTCATTGATCTCGGAAGTCACAGCTCAATTGTGTTATCTCCGATGCGCTTGGTGATGTCATAGGAGCCAAGCTGTTACGGTTTTTCTGCCTTTCTATTGTTCCATTGCCCTTGTAACACTTACTACGTTAACGTTTCCTAGTACCGATTCAACCGGTACATCTTTTCCTTTTGTTCCTTGTATAGC
>JBBPOE010000620.1:0-17400 GCA_038091295.1 Tylopilus felleus | reverse complement strand
GGGCCTTAGGCAGAGGGAGAGTTCTCAATGACAAAGTCATCGACGTACGTCTTCTGTACTTTCTTGTGTCGATTTCCGTGTCCGACGCTCAGTTTATACGCTCATTCTCAGATCCTGGTATCAAGTGGCGCCTACGTATCTCGCTACATTATACAAGTTGCCATTCATCACTACTTCCGTTCGGCAAGTCACTTTATCAAGACACCATGGGTCCGGTCGATACCCCTTCCCGTCTTCACCCATTTCATGAAAGTCACTTCTTCGCTGTTCAATGAAATACCACTCGGAAAAAACGAAGACGATGGCTACATTTTTCACTCTTTTCTCAAGGAGAGCAGGCTGCCTCAGGACTTGAAGAGTACTAAATGGGAAGACGTTCGCGAGATTTTGGACAAGTACAAGGTATGCTTTCCTCTCTGTGATATTGTTTGGTTTGTGACTTGGTCTAGTTCATTCCATTCAGTATGAAGGTATGCAATGCGACTTCTTGCCTTTCTGCTCCCTCATATCATGACTCCTCAGGATCCTTTGATGGCTCAACTACCGATTGCACTTGCCATCGAACCAAGGCTGCTACCGTTTGCAGAGGTCAACGGATTCCGGATGGACCCAAAGGTATCTGATAACTTTTTACACTTTGCCACTTTCTCACCGTGGGCCTGTCAGTATCGCGACTTTGTTTTCCGTAAAATGTTCGAAAAGCAAGCGCTAAACGGCGGAGATCGAACGGACGATATCGTGCGGAATGTGCGGGAGCTCAAACGACTAGATCCAAGGTGGCTTTTCGTTCGCTGTTGGTGAACGTTGATGTTTACGCTTGAGTTGGACAGGATGTTCTTGAGTCGCACAGTCGCTGCAGAAATATGTATGGAAGCAAAGAGCAACGAGTCCGCATATCGAGCCCTTAAGGCACTTGATCGTTCAGGAGAGTTGTTATTCAAGCTCGGGTGAGTCGCCTTGATCGATCCCCTGCCACCTGTCTCTTATCGTTATCAGCCCCGTTGTTACCGAGTTGATGAAGGTGAGATTGCGAAGCGAGATCCAGTGGGGCTTCTATTCACAGTCTTCCTTTCAGCTATTCGTGAAATCGCGTTCGATCACCTCCACCTACACCATTAATGTCCTGCGTCAACTCTACGCCGATTTCCCCAGTACTGACCCAATGGTCCGAGTTGTTATGTTATTGACTGTCTGTCTGTCTGACGGCACCTGGGGACTCTCTGCTGTGCCTGAAGCCATCACAGCCTTCCATAACAAACTGGAAGTAATCGGTCTGCTACCTTTAACGAGGGAGGACTTGTTTAATATTATGATCAACCCTTTCGTGGAGAAACATGCCCTTCTGCTCGAGTATGCGAAAGAAGAGACGGGAATGAGTGCGAAAGACATTAAAGATCTTGTGCAAGATGTTGCGATCAAATGCTTGGAGATAGCGAGCAAGGTAAGAACATCCACTCGCGTATTCTGTGAGCTCACTCCTCTTAGGGCAAAACTCTGCGCAAGCTTACGGAAGGTCATTCTCTTCATGCCGCTCTTGCAGATGCTGCTGTAAAACGATATTCACTATCACCGGACGACCTTCCTCTCGCGGAGGACGAAAAAGCATGTGCTACCTACGAAGCAGCACTATGTCGAGACTTTAATAATTTGAAGATGATCCGAGCCAATTCAAGCGGGCCGTCGAATCAGACTCCCGGTGCTTCTGCTGCTGAATCTGCAGAAGTCAATGGTGCCGAAATAGAAGGCCAGGAGGACTCTCGTGAGTTTGTCGTCGAGGTCGAAGAACCTGAGGAAACACCTGCTATGAGGGATGGACTTGACCTGGTTCGCAGTCACCTCATATATTGGTGTTCTCATGTTGAATCGTCCGTAGGGTGCCATAGGACAGGATACGTTGTCTGCGATGATTCGCCAAGACGAGATGGCTCCCGCTCGATCTCGCAGACGATCGTACTACTACAGCATTTATGGTGCTGATGTGAATGGCAAATTAGACTTCCCAATCGGTGAGAACTCCCTGGACACCTCACTAAGCGGACAACTGATGCTATCACCAGAGTCTTTACCGGTTGGTAGGTGGGCTAAAGAGCATTATGACCCACGCAGTGCTATGATGGCACTATTCATGGCCCACGCTGTGATTAACAATAATACTACGGTACGATCGGTGTCGGTCCCTGCAAGCTGCCCACTAAGTCTACTTCTAGCTTCTTCACCTCTATCTTTCACCGACCGGTGTAGGTTATACAACCACGTCGACACATGTTCCTCTTACTCTCAAACACTTCAAGCTACTCGCTCACCTAGGTCGAGCACCCGTGAGTTCACTGTTTGTAACTGCTTGGTTTTGGGCATTGAACGCTATTCATAGAATTGGTGTCTCTATCATGAAATCGAGTTTGGAGCCGAGTTCTTTTTCAGCGAAGAAGACTATCTCTCAAAACAAGCTCCTTCAGAAACTAAACGCTCGTGCAAATATCGTGTAAAGCAGAATGATATCAAGAGGGAAACCAGTTCACCGACTTTGTCTCGATCCACATGCCACGTGGAGCCGTCGACCCCACCGCAGGCCGGCCCTTCAACCCGAACATCTCGGAGACGACCTAGAAGGTCCGCAGCTGCGATGGTGACATCCTATATCGTACCAGATTCCGACGACGAAGCCATCGTAGAGGACGATGTAGAGAACGCAATGATGGCTCTCTTGAGCACGCAGGCGAAGAAGCGGAAGGTGGAGTCCAACCTTCAACGGTGGATCAAACACTTGTCCGCTCTTCTTGTGGAGGAACAGCGGAAGGTAATGATAAATTAACTCTTGAGCATTTAGTCTGAGATCTGACTGCTTTCATGTAGTACAAAGAGAGACGGAGACGACAAGACAAGAGTACGGATAGTAAACGGCGAATCATGAAGGTGAGGGACATTTTCACTGGTACGCGTTAGGGACCTGAATCATCCGTGCCTTGAAGTCGGAGTTCCACAAGTCACTCATCATCCACCTCCGCTCCTTGCGCAAGGTCGACCTTGATAAGCGGAAGCAACTATATGGCTCTGACGTCCCGGAGGAAGACTACAGTGACGATGACGACGATGACGAATATCAAAATGTACGCGTCTCAAAGCGGCGTCGCATAACCGCCTGAACCTATGGACACGTGAAGTAGAAGGACCATGCTCATACCTACGGAACTATAACTGTACTATCCCTTATTGCCATAATTTCCTTTGCTAGATTCTTCCTAATAAATATCGTTGTGCAGATCATAGATGTGCTATCCACAATAAGTAAGTACTGGTAGCAGCTATGATTACAGTCCGTAAAGGGTATCACGATGCTACAGTCATGGTACAGACGTGAATGCGATTGGTCTATATGGACGTGTCCAAACATGATGTATCGCCTTGTATTCTCCGACGATGCTCGCTCTGCAAGCAAGAATTCACCTTCCTCACCAGCATGTACCGGTTCGCAAGCGCGTTCACGGTGGTATCCAAAGACGCGTTGAACAACTCCGGGCTCTTCAGCGGGTCCAGCAACAGATGCCATTCATGAAATCTGACGGCTCGCCATACGCAGTCTCACCACGGCGACCAGCATGGCGACCGACACCGCGACGTTGACCCCGTAGCGCGGGGTGAACAGCAAGTGGTCGTAGCGCGTGCGTGATGCCGCCAATGTTTGGCCACGACGCCGCGCTGTACGCGCCCATCGCCATGCCCAACGCGGTACTCCAGTCGATGCCTGTGGCTGTGGACGAACTTGCCGAGAGAGAAATGCTGGGCGTTGACTGAGACGGCAAGTTCGATGAGAGAGGCGCCGCTGCAGTAGCCCTTGATGGGAAACGTGGCGTTGCAGACCATGTCTTGGGCCCAGCGGTCGCTTGACGTCACGTTTGACCACGACGTCCTGTTGGGTGCAAATTCGGTGCCGTTACCTGAGCAAGCAAGGGCAGCTCGAAGCCACGCAGTGCCAAGTGACGAGCGAGGTTACCGATGATCGGGTTGCTGTAAACGGCGACTCGTTGCGTATGCCCTCCTGAGCCAGCTTGAAGAACACGTAGCGCTTTCCAGCCACCATTATGACGGCCGAAGTGACGGTGATCGAAAGGTCTGAGATCCTCCGTTGGAGGGAGAGACAGAATTTCGTGCGGTACAGGGTACCATCTGATATTTGCTCAAGGGGGAATACGAGGGCGACAAGGACGATGGAGGCTATGGTGAAGAGGAAGGAGCATGATAGGACGAAGAAATCTGCAGCGTCGGAAAACCAGCCTGACTTGACTACGTTGAACTTCTACCCTAGCAAAGATTTCGCCGGGTCGCTCCCGTCCATGCTGAGCGAGCGGAAAGGAAAGGATACTCCGAGAAAAACATATAGTGGTTAAAGCACAGATCAGCTCCGATATGTTACAAACACGTACTTGGATTGGGGGGAGATGCCAATACCGTCACGCGACAGCAAGTCAAACATAAAGGTTTGAGGCAATGCTATCGCCGACGCCAAGCATTAAGTATGGCCGCCTTGTCACCAGGGCTCGCTTCGCGCTGCCTGTCCGGAGTCCATTAGCGCGAGATTAATGAGACTGAGTTGTGGAGCGAACCTATGCAATGTTAGCAACCAAGAAAACGCCTGTGTTCTGCATCGATTAGTATGCCTGGGTTAATGAGACTTGGATAGCAATACTTGTGTCCCACTGGGTCACCGCTTTGATGACACCTATACGTACTTGATCAGAAGTATGCCTGATTCCTACATGGAATACTTACACCTGAAAAATCTACGATGGTAGAAAAATGCAACATGTTGACTCGCGGACCTTCAGACTCAAAGTTGATATCTATAGTAGATTGACCGATCACCGAGCCTGATCCTCTCCTCGTCCGTCTCCAATGAAAAGTCCTCCTTGCTGTTGGCGAGTACCGCCTCACGTCTCCTATTCTCCCGTGCCATCATCACCCATAAATACGTGGCCATCAGAATGGCAAAGAGAACGTATCCGATGGCGATGAGGTTGGGTTTGCGGTAGAGATATGCGCTAAGAGATGGCCGATACACCAAGCAGCCTGCGATAGCGCCAATGTCGCCGATCATGATTTGCATCGCAACTGCGACTGCACGTTTGGTCTGGCCGGAAACATTTTCACCGGGCCAACTATAACTTCACATGTAAGCAAGTGTCGAAGGACGCCATAGGCGGCCGAATTGACCTAAGAAGCAACGAGTTGCCTGTGTATATCCCGACTAAAAAGAAAAGGATTAGCCCGAAATTCTCATGTCAAAAGGAGGGCATGTGATCACCTGCCACAAGATGGACGCTAAAGTATCGCACACGAGCTTGAGGGTCCTGTGAGTTGATAATGCAAAGAACCTGCTACTGTTACTCACGGTTCGCCAATGAGATCAAAATGATGTATCCTGGAGAGTTGCTTAGTCCGCGGGTGAAATTCATGCAAGGGGGTTCTCACCGATGATCGCAACTACTCCCGCGACGATGATAAATGGTGCACGCACGTTCATTCGACTGGATAACCAGACTGTTCCCCACACCGAGAGAGTCGCAACGACATTAGGAGGCACCGTCATCCTATCCATCGAGTTAGCTTAGCGGCCAGATGTGCATGACATACATACAGCTGTGCTTGCCATGTCTCGAACCCTAGTTCTGCAATAATTGTGGGCTGCCAGTTGATGAGTATTTACATAGAAAGGATGAAGAAGCAAGATAACCACCAAAAAGAAGCTGAAAGAATATAGCACAAACGAGAAGCCGTGGAACAGGAACGCATATGCCCAGACTAGATGATCCTCAAAGGCGGACTGGACAGAAGACCACTGGAACGACTGGTCCGTGCCTGCATCCGAATCTGCTTGCAGTTTTTCTATCAAACGTCCACGTTCCTCTTCCGTCAACTATCGAATGTCAGTGAAACATTGTCACACGATCATCAGAATAAAACCTCACGAATTTCGCCTTGTGGGACCAAGTTGGTACAATAAAGTATGAAACCAACGATACGATGACCGTCAGGATACCTTCAAGGATAAAAATCCTGAATGAAAAGGTCAAAATGTTGAGCACAATGGTGAGATACCACCGCTAGAGTGGATCCTACCACTGCCACCCTTTGCGTCCTCCGACGCCGTTCATCAAACCGATTGTGTAGGCGAATATTCCTAGAGAAGGTTGGTTGCCCATACAAACACGAGAATATCAGGGGGAAATACCTCCGAACGCTCCTGCAAGAGCAGCACCGCCAAAGAAAACGGCAACTCGCCAGCTGCGTTCCCGTCTGTGCGACCGTGCAAAGACGTGTGAATACACAACCTGTTTGGGTAGAGTAGCTTCCTTGCCTGAGGTAGTACACAGAAAACACGTAGATGACTCCAGGAAATAGGCCTGCTTCCGTCAATCCCAACACTAGGGAACGGAATCTTACCGAGAAATCCGAGAGTGAAATGGGACCTACGGAACCGTATCCCGAAGAGCCCAGCTTGGTTCGTCACAAGTCCTTGAGCAACGGAAACAATCCCCCAAACTAGGGTCAAAGTCGGAAGCCAAAACTGAGGATCGAAACGTTTCAAACTATCGCTCAGTAGGTGAGAAATGGAGCTGTGCGAAAGCGAAAAAGAATGGAGTTACATGATCTGCGAAAAGAACATGCAGCATGGTCAACACCCGACAGCATAAATGCGCATACAATTGACACACATTCGAAGGAATCTCGAAAAGTACGTATCCAACGAAATATAACGCCAACGACGTGTTGTATACAGACGCTGACACGCCCAGATCCTGAGTGGTTCGTTAACGAGGGTCGGCATTACATATCACTAGATTCATAAACTCACGGTAGTCAAACCATCGAGTCTGTAGTTGACTGAAGGTCAGCTACCCGTCGAAACTGTTGACATACTTACTTGGCGTTTGCAATATTCGTCCTATGAAGATGTTCAGTGATTGGAATTAGAAACCTGAGAGGGCTCACCGATCGAGGAAACTCAGCAAGTACAAAAGTGAGTATTGGAAGAAGCCGAATGTCAACTTTGCGTCGAAGCCTCTGGTCATACAAAGACTCTTGTTTCATCTGAGTCTCCGCTTCAGAAGGCTACTGGTCAGAGTCCAGGCCGGTCATGGTGGGCTACGGGAATACGACGGAACAGCGTCGGGAGGAGAAGACATCTTTCGCACACAAGCTTGCCGCAGGTGGGAGAGAGAATGGCGCAATGTCATGGTAAAATGAGCACGAGTTCACAAACGACGCGGTGATCCTGAAGTTGGGATACGCTCTCAGGGGAAATCCGTCAAACGTGGGAACAATATTACTCTTTAGTCCAGTAGCCGAACAAGTGGGACATCCGAAGTGCACAGTCAACCTCTGGCAAGGTCATGGAGGGTTTGTTCTTCAACGTACGTCTCAACTTGATCCAAAACCTTCAGACTGCTGTAAATGTCCTACACAGGTCAATAACGGCTTTTTGGAGGGAATCGTACGCGGTTACAAGGCTGGCATCCTAAACCAAGGTCACTACGCGAGCTTGACACAATGCGAGAGTCTTGAAGGTGCCTTGCCAAAGATACCGCTATATTAGCATCAAAAGTACTCATGCCAACTGCAGATTTGAAGACTCAGCTCTCTGCGACCGATTACGGGAATTTTCTCGCGAATGAGCCTTCGCCGCTCTCGACAACCACGATATCCGACAAAGCAACGCAACTTCTCGTCGACCAATTCAATTACATCCGCAGCAATGCTGTGGAACCATTGGCCAAATTTCTTGAATATATCACGTTGGTTGTCCTTTGCGATTCCTTGCAACAAAGCTCACGCATGATTACTCAGGTATAGCTACATGATCGACAACGTCGTTTTGTTGATCACCGGGACTTTGCATGAGAGGGATACGCATGAACTTCTAGAGCGCTGCCACCCCCTTGGTATCTTCGATACAATGCCAGCTCTCTGCGTTGCTACCAACGTCGAGGAACTTTACCATAGTGTCCTTGTGGAGACCCCCCTAGGTGAGTCCACCGTCACCCAACGCGTGTCTTTGTGGGCGTTTATACATTGCGATGCAGCTCCATACTTCCGCGATTGTGTTTCCGCTGCTGATCTCGACGACCTCAATATCGAAATTATCCGCAACACCGTCTACAAGGCGTATCTCGAGGATTTCTACAACTTCGTCGGCACTCTGGGTTCACCGACTTCTGAGGTGATGCAAACCATCCTTGCATTCGAGGCAGACCGAAGGACAATCAACATCACTATCAACTCCTTTGACACTGAGCTGACCAAGGAACAACGCGCCAAGCTCTTCCCTGCAATCGGTAGATTGTTCCCCTCAGGGAACAATGCCCTTGCAAAAGCAGACGACCTCGAGCAAGTCCGACTAGTCTGCGACAACATCTCCGAGTACCGCTCCTTCTTCGACAGCTCTTCATTGGCACAGGCCAGTCATGAAGGTGGTGATCTCGGTGTCGCGACACAACTAGAAGACCGGTTCTTCCGGATGGAAGTACATTTGAATAAACAGTCGTTCATGCAGCAATTCCAGTATGGCGTTTTCTATAGCTATATGAAGCTAAAGGAACAAGAGATTCGCAACGTGACGTGGATAGCAGAGTGTATCGCCCAAGATGCAAGGGACAGGATACAGGACTTTATACCAATCTTCTGATCGTGTTTACTGTCCACTCCTTGCATAATACATCCCTGTCGACGAGCCATTTTCTAGAGAATGCATAGTTGCATTATATAGACAAGCCTCTGAATGCCTGGGTTACATGACAAAAGAGTGTACAGTCCTAGGAACAAATCGGTATCATGACACCTCGGCAGTGACCACTTCCACTGTTGAATCACTATGGACGACCTTTTCGTGTATCACATTTACACGCTCCGCGTTTCCCTCAATGTGGGTATTCGAGGTCCGTTCGGATGGTATCTGCGTTGGCGTACTGCATTCACTGAGTCCAGCAGAACGAGCCATAGCCCCTTTCGCGACCCTCTCCTCCATCCAAGGACCGGCGCTGCTCAACTCACAACCACCTGCACCGGAGCACGTACAGTTTCCACCAAAAATAGTGGGAAGATTGTCAGCATCGATAAGTTGCAAGAGAACTTCTCTATAGTCTTTCCCGAGGATGTCGACTTTCTCTACAGTTTCTTTGGCGAGCCAAGGTTTAACAACGGACCAGATGAACGTGAATGAAGACGGGGCATTTACGATGGCAAGTTTACCCATCCTACAGGACAAGTGAGTGAAAGGGCAGAAAGAGTGGTCTCGGAAATGGACGTACGTCTCTGGGAAATAGTCTTGCGATAGTTGAAACGACATTTGAACAAGGGATTTCACTTGCCAAAATTGCGAGAGGCTGCAAGCATATCGTGTCATTGCAATGCATGTTTGCGACAGGACACGACTTACCCAAAGTCCTTGAGATCAACGATGACGAGGGATTGGCCGATGTGACGACCTGCTGCACGGGAAGCAGCTGGGAAGACTTCGCGAGTCAGGGCATCTGCGTTCACTATAATAGAATGTTCGAGTGTTTCTGGCGTGACGTGCTTGTAGAGCTCCGGAAGGTTTAAACCGCCGAAGAACTGTATGTTCACAGGCCGTCCTGTCTGCTCCACGTAAGCGATTACTCTGCATATTGTTTGGACGCTCCGCCGACCTTGTCTGTCTGACATAAACAACGAAGTAAATCCAAGTGCACTTGGTAGCAAAACGACGAACGTACCTTGTGGAAGTACATTGACCACGATTTAAATACTTGTTCACGGCCAGGATACTTAAACCATGGGCGGTCAAATGGGACAAGTACCTCACAACGCTTGTTACTCACATCAAATGGGTCCATCCTCTTTCTCAGTTCATCTATGCCTATTCCAGACACAGTTTGCCTCCAGTGTTGGCAGTTCTTTATCATCTTCTTCGATTCATTGAGATTGAACTTCCGTGCTCGTAGGAACCGACTAGGGTACATAAAAATTCGTGCTGAGTTCGTCTCGTGCGAGGTAAATCAGTGATGTGCACTCACAGCAGTGTTGGATCATCTGTACCAATGGAATTTCCTTCGTGCAATATACCTTCGGCGAACACTTGCTCGCGAAAGGTCTTGAGGATGTCCGCTTGTTGAAGGGACAGAGACGTCACTGACTCGGGATCAGAAGTCGACATGATGAGAGCTTGGCAAGGAGAGCGGTCAGGTGGCCATATAGCTATGCGTTCGCACGCGGAATGAGGTCTGATTCGCTAATAGACTGTGCACAGATCAGTAAGCTTGGTTAACATGAAAGCGGCGATTACCCACGCGTCGCATCACAACGAGTCATGAAGCTCAAAGAAGTACCCACACTCCTTGATCACGTTTGAGGTGTGGACCAACTGTAATCACACCCAAGGGAGAAAGCATCCTGATGGGAAGATGTACGTCAAATTTGCAAGTTTTGCTGTGTGTCAAGATTATTTACGCGCCAAGGTTCAAGCAGTGAGCACTCAAAGTGTGCAACAAAGTCTTTGTGAACCAGCAAGTACTGTAAGTCGTGGGTCCTGACGATGTTTCCGTCCCGAAGCCAAGGTATCGAACCAGAATCCCCCTTTTTGAAGACCATCTGGATATTATTTGTCTCCCCTTAGCAGGATGAGAGTCGCTCCTACCTGATCGTGGCACGGACGTCGGCGCCGCATTAGCCTTGCATTTCGTCCACTATGGCCGATGTTGCTCAGTGAACAACAAGCAGTCCATTGGTTTCGTAGTCGAGAGGACTGTTACATATCACCAGAGGCAAGACGTGAATTCAATCCTACCATTTTTCTCGTCTCGAATCTGGTTCTCCATACGGTCTACTTCGTCACCGGTATGGTGGGACAATGAGCATTACTCATCACACAGCGCTTTGGCCAAGACCTGAGAAAGGGGTTCCAACCACCTATCCTTGCGACAGACCATCATGTACATCGCCGGGCTTCATTGTGCGATTCCCTCCCCTCAAGGGGTTGAAGGGTTGGCAATCCTTACCACTGCAGATTTCTTCAGGTATCTGCTATGGAAATCAGGATCGCCAGAGGTCACCGCAGAAGGGGAAGATGGCCTCCCTATCCCAGAATCTACAGCCCGTCCAGTCTTGGACAAGCTCGTGTTTCCGGTCCAAGCGCTCGCCGCGCTGCTCCCACCTGCGGTCTACTGTGTAGCCGTGACCTTCAACAATTTCCAGCAGCCAGCTTGGATGCTCAAGTTCGCCCTCCCGGAGGACATTGTTCGATCGGAGTGGAAGACTACGCTCAGACTTATGGCCTGCGTTGCTGGCTTTTCGCTCAAGTTCGCTCTTGATCGGATACTCTCTCACTCTGACGAGCGATGGCGCATGATAGGGGTAAGGTCTCCCGGTTGCTCTGGACGACTGCGATTAAGGTCTTCTTTTAGCTTCGCAAGAAACCCAGGATGATCCAGATTGGCCCATATGCTATTGTTCGCCATCCCGCGTATAGGTGAGTGACCCGTCTTGAAGACGCATGACGCTGCTGACCCACGTTGATTGTCTCAAGTGTGATGCTGCTGCAACAATTGAGCTACTCGGTCATGTACTGGTCCTATGTCCCTCTTGCTTCTCTCGGTGTTCTAGCAGGTGTATTTGCGGTCAAGATGCCCATCGAGGTGTGACATCATGATTCTTGGGGGGATATCACCAAAAGCACTCACGAGATCTGTAGGAGAAGGCAGCTCAGGAAGACGACGTCATTGGAAATGACTACACTGAATATATGAAAAGAACGCCGGCTAAGCTCATCCCGCACATTTGGTAGGCTCAAGGAGTAGTCTTTTTGGTCTCTCTTTTTGGTTTACGTCCTGGAGTCGAGGTGGTCTATTTCTTTGTTCTTACTCGTCGTTGACTACAGTGTACGTTGTCGCTACGTGTCAAGTTCCAATGATTTCTGTGACTTCAAAACTAGGCATTTGATTTGTTCCGACCCCATTCCAACGAGTGCACGTTCCCCACCGGCTGAAGACCTGACATCGTCCATGACTACTTTCACACCTTTCCAGCCAAGACCAGTCCATTCTGCTACGAGTTTTCCATTGAAGTTGTTCTTCAACCATGACCTTTCGTAACTTTCTTGAGCCATCGCATCCCATTCCGACTTTTTACCAAATACAACAAGCACCTCCTCGACTGCATCTTGGTGCGGTCCTGACGTCAACACAGTCGGAGCCTTGTCCTGAGCCCACACAAGGAAGTCGAAGTACATGCTGCGACCTTCGACAGACTTGTTGAACGTGCTCATGGAGGGGACATGGAGCCGACGAGGGTCAAAGAATCGGGAAGTGGCAGCAAAGTGGAATGTTTCTTCCACCGTCTCAAATCCCTTTAGCCATCTGTCCATAGAGAGTCCCATGAAATCAAAAATCACTCGAGGAGAATCTGTGAGAAGTATCGGAGGATTTGGTTGAGGACTTGCAACCTGGTCGTTCGATTAAGAACTCCTGAGCATCGTGTGCAAGTGCGACGATCACCTTTAATCCATGGTGGTTAACCGACAAACCATAATTCTTCGCAATGGCACCGATCATGATCCCAAGATCACCATAGCCATGAAACACAACGACCCTTTCTACCTCTTGCTCGTCGTTGCATATCCTGACGTCGACTTGACAATATATGTGGTCAGAGGGCACAGGTTGGGCAGCATGCATCAGCCAAGAGGATTGGCTGATGCTGATGGCATAGTTGGATGTCCTGTTACCATCGAGCTCGATGCTCTTCACCGCGCCAAGGACGCGGGCCACCTGTTCTGGTGTGATCCCCTCGGGATTTAGAGGACAGGCGACGACGAAATCGATATCGCCGTGATCTTCCTTCCCTGGTTTCTCAGCAGGGACCTCGACGATCGCGAAGAGGGTCAAGAGGAGAGGTGTGAGACGGGTCTTGAGAGCGACGTAGAGAGGCGTAGGAAGCCTGGGCAGTGAGCCCGGCGGCAAGTGTGGCAGAAAGGCTCTGCCTCCCATGAGAACGGTGGGACGTTGACCATCGCACTAGCCCCGTACGAGTCTGATGGGACGATCATTTTCAAGCACAAGAATGGTATGTTGGACTCGGACAAAGTTGCAGTGAAACTCCGCTCGACCCAACCATGTCCAAGTTTGCACCTCACCGCAAGTCCTACAACAACCCCCGCGCGACATCCACCACCGTCTGCCAAAAATGTCTCAAAACAGGTACGGTCTTTGCTTTCCGACCTAGATATGAGAGGTGTAACATCGTCGTCGCAGGCCACTTTATCTACGAGTGTAAATCAGAACGCCCATATGTCTCGCGTCCTTCTCGAACGGAAATGCTCGATAACCCAAAATTGCTAGCCAAGCTCAAGGCTGATGGCAGGCCCTCAGTAGAGGTGCCAGAGGAATTCAAAAAGAAGTGCGTTGCAGTTCCGTCGTTGAGGAGTGTCTCTCACTTCCATCCAGAAGCGGTACAGCAAACTTGATTTTGGAAGCCAAAGAGAAGGAAAGGGAGAAGCAGAAAACAACCGATTCAGACAGTCCTCCAACGAAGAAGGCTCGGAGGTTAGTACCGTCCCCTCACAATTCCTCATCCTCTTGACCAACATCCTCCGTAGATCAAGCAGAACTTCGTCAGAGTCAGAGTCATCAGCTTCAGACTCAGACTCTGCGTCAGACTCGAGTGAGTCCGACTCGGACTCGGTTTCAAACTCGGGTTCAGAGTCTTCACGCTCGCGAGAACGTAACGCAAGGCGACGTGTTCCGCGGAGAAATGACAGAAGGAGTCGCTCTGCTTCCCCTGTCTCAGATAGGTCCAGTCGACGAGATTGATTCAAAATCATGTATCATCATTCACATGGTCTATGTATGATGTTAGTATGTGTAGATTCAACTGCAAGCAGCAAGAGTGGAAACTCGGGTGTTCATGAGTAGTGCCACAATCAGCCTGGCCATGCATGGCTTTAGTCAACAGTCGGAAGAAGTCAACGGTCGACATACCCGTACAGACCCAGCACCTCTGCGAAGATCAGAATGAGGACCATGGACACGAATATTCGTTGTTCGTGAACGTATGCACGAACGCACTGTTCGGAAGTCAGTGCTTGGAGGAGAACAAATCAGCATCACGCACTGAATCACCGACAAGGCCGATTGCATAACCTGCAGCAATTCCCGTAAAGCCGCACGAGATGCCTGCCCCAAGATGGATGAATCCAGCAGCGAGAGGATAATCTCTGGCAGGGTGAACTGCAGAGAACCCAGAATGAGTTAAACTTTCACGATGGATGACTTGAGGAAGACGAACGTGAGCCCGCGATGAGCACCGACACTACCAATCCATAGACTGCTATGATACCAGACATGACGACCGGTACCAGAGACTAGGTATAACACGATCGTTCTCAGGAGAGAGCGCAGGAATGAAGGTTGGGGGCTTGCCTTCATGATCAACTCTGGCTTGAATGTACCCACGCCAGCAATACCGATGCCGGACTTAGCTGTCCCAAAGGCAGCACCGACAGCTACGTGGCAGAATGAGCGCAGTTCGAAGAGGTATATGGCTTGCACGCACTGCTGAATATCATCTGCAACGTCACGCAAGCCGGTGAGTGGATTGATAGTGTAACTGCTCTTTTTCAACGACTAACCGCGCAAGCTACTCCAGCGAATCCAAAGAAAGGAGCGTATGGTGGACATAGTTCAGATGACATTGTTGTTGGTGAACGGCGAAAGTTTTATCTGAGGGAGCTCAGTGTACGCCGTACTAAACCAGGCGAAGCAAGCGAGCAACAGCTCCGCTGCGCGGTCACGTGCATGCGCACTTCTGCTTCATGGTCCGTTACAGACTCAAAGGACACACAGTATTTATTACGCCAGTTAATGTTACACGACGTGTGATGATCAGCACAGTCCCCGCAGAGCAGCAAACACGGAGTTTTGAAAGAATAAGATGTAGGACACAAGTCACGATCACAAAGCTTCAGAACGACTGCACACAAGGCATCGCCTGCCGATGTGGAACTAGAGGGTATATCTGAACAGGGGACTGTCATCTCCAATTTCACTGAATTCATCTTTCTGCTCATCGGTGATGCGACGCTCGTTGCACGTCCTCTCCTTCTCCTTGTTGATTCTGTTGTAATCCCACATTACCAACAGAGTCAGAAGAATCCTAGCGGGCCGTCAGAAACACGCAATCAGGGAGCACCAAGAAGAGACGCACGATAACCCAATCACACCCATGCTTAATCCAAGGCCGACGTGGTACCTGGGCGGGTCGAAGAAAATGAAGGACGCACATATCCTGCCATCAAATTATGGGCATGAAACATGCCGGACAACACTGTCACTCACCCTCCCAGATTTCCAAGACCGTTGACCATTGCGATAGCGACGCCACGTTTGATGTCCCCTCCAGCGTTTGAGCTGACCCATGCAAGGACAACAGGCACGCACGGAAAGACACCCACCGCAGCGAGCACAACCCCGAAGAGCGCAACACCAGGCTGCACCTGGGTGTATAGGAGTAGGCATCCCACCAGCCCAACAATTCCTCCACCAAGCACGTACGGCCCGCGAAGTC
The DNA here is from genome assembly GCA_038091295.1 of Tylopilus felleus. Taxonomy (NCBI): domain Eukaryota; kingdom Fungi; phylum Basidiomycota; class Agaricomycetes; order Boletales; family Boletaceae; genus Tylopilus; species Tylopilus felleus. Next base: position 1,812 of record JBBPOE010000620.1, on the reverse strand, counting down.
GATGCTTGTCAGAACAAATTCCGACAACAATGACAGATAAACAACCTGCAACATAAGGAGGGATGGAGAGGAGCTGCGCATTCGCAGCAGAGAAACCGAGCTCATTGATGATGGTTGGTGTGAAGAGTGCCAAAGAATAGGCGGGAATAACAAAGCTAGCCCATTCAAACGTCAGAAAGACCGCTCAGGCGCACAGTGACCTCTTTTCCACATACCCAATGTATATGAAAAACTGAAGGTAAACTTTATAATCTTTAAGGGCTTGCAGAACGAACTGGGAGTTGTAATGTGTGGCAAGCCCCTGCAAGTCAGTTTTCATCAATTCAATGACATAGCTCCTTTCAGCCTCTGTCAAAAATGACGCCGTCTCTGGGTACTGAATGGAGGTCAGTAGTGATGAATGACTTCAATATGGATGTACGAACATCATACATAAAGAAGGGACACGCGAGTGCTACGAGCACCGTGGCTGCAGAAATGCAAGTCAAACTATCACTATCTGGTGATCATTCCAGACTCACTGATGCCCTCCAAGCAGAACTAGTAACGGGTGAGTGCACTGTATCATGCTATTTCCTGGAAATGAGGCTTACAATCCATTGCCAGCCGTGAAGGCCACCAATGCTGCCCAGGCAAAGTAAGCTAGGGTGATGGAATATCTCAAAGTTACTGCCTACCCTTCCATTTTTTCGATGCCATAACTACTTGTGCATGAGTGGTGTGCGGAAGTGTACGAAGAAAGGCGTCTCACGCTAGAATACCACCGAAAGCACCTGCCACGGTGGCAGCAGAGACAAACAACGCGTAACGTTTCCCCCGCTCAGCACGTGGATACCACATCGATAGGTAGTATGTCACGCCCGGGAGCAACCCAGATTCCGCCAAGCCGAGGAAAACTCGAGCACTGTATACGATCGAGACCAATGTCAGTTATTATGGTCTGCTGTAACTTTTCAGACCCTTACACAAGGAGTTGAGGATATGTCTTCACCAGACACATCAAAGTCATGATCAGACCCCAAACAACCATGATTAGTGGGACTATAATAGACATTCTGAATCAGTATTCGAAGCCGCGTTAAAAAAAACTGACTAACGTACTCCATCGGGACGGCCGAAAGAGCTTTAAGATGATGTTTCTAGAATAGCATTAAATTCTGAATCATAGTATATGTTGCTTTTCACTCACGATGGAGGTTGTGCAAGACAGTACGTAACCTAAGCAAGTGTCAATTACCTTCGTCCATATCGCAGAGATGTGTAGATTCGTACGAAGAAGATTGCTGCAACAATATTATATCTAAGTCCGACAAGTTGCAGATCAGCCGTCATGCCTGCAATGCTTGCGTTGGCTTAAAGCTGGTGTAAGCGGTATCGAGACTTTAAGAGGTAAATCAGTGCTCGCCAATGTTAGCACGGTCCCTGAAGGCGAGGCATCCGTCAGTTAAAAGAGTCGGCACAAGATTGAATCTCGACTCACAAGAAAGACAGGAAGTACAGCGACGAGACAAGTGGCAGGAGATTCAATCTAGCTTCCTTAGTACCCTAGCATGCACTGCGGCGCTGAGATCTAGGGTACCGTCGATGGCAGTCTTCTTATTGCCAATGGCATCTATGTCCACACCGAGCTTTAGATCGTCAGAGGGTATGTAGGACATGTCAGTAGGTAAGAGCGCGGATTGGGGTGGGCTTTAAGGCCTTGGCAGGCATCTTGTATTTAAGTGCCGTTGCATAATTTTCTGAAACGGGGCACGCTTCGTTGTGCTCCATGTTCCCATGAACCAAGGCTCGTTATGGGTAGAGGAAGTTCAG
>JBBPOE010000619.1:0-17453 GCA_038091295.1 Tylopilus felleus | reverse complement strand
TTAGCCTCCCATTTGACTAGGGTCTGAAGTGAGCTCACTATCCTTTCTGCAACCTCAATAGTTGCTATTCAATTCTTGGACATTTCCTACAAAGTCAAGCTATCAGTTAGCATCCCCATTCCTTGTTCAGCCTTCAACACAGGCTTAACAACTTGGCTTCTATCCCACTTGATTGGAGTGTAACAACCTCATAAACCATCTGATTAACATATCACTTCGTGATTGAGATCAGGAAGAACGCCCACATTACTGAGCTGATTGTATTTAGATCGCTAGTATCTCCACTGTTTGTTTAGACAGTAACAATCCGCTAGCCGTGGTCAGATAGTCTGTTTAACAGATCAGTAGATTTCAACCTAGAATCTCTGGTTCTCTATCAGATTATTTGAGAGAAGACAATGGGAGGGACGTTCTGGTCAGCAGCGGGATGTTACTCAGCTGAGGAATGAATTGGTTGACAATTGACAACACTTCAGCTCCGTATAATGTAGCGCCCAACCAATGCGTCTCCTTTTGAAGGTCTTCAACCATTCATAGCTTGAGGTAGTGAGCACTATCAACAATCTGGTCAATTGTGTAGTCGGAAGAATAAAACCAGGCCCATAATTCATTGCACAGGCTTTGCCGCGTTCCTCCACTGCTTTTCCTTCCCTCCAGTCTTCCAGTGCATCACAAAGGTTGAGTTCCTTCTGCTCCATCTTGTACTTTGCAAGGTGGGAACAGGCAGCGTTCTTGGGCTGGGCAGGTGGGATGGGTGCATTGAAAGCCATGAACTGAGAGTGGTGATCAAGATCACAGCAGACGGGGGGTTTGGTGGGAGAACAACATAGACAGCCTTCTGGACGAGAGGGGTCACACACTGTTTGATTGTACTCTAACGGGATAATCAGTTCAAAAGTTCATTACTCTTGTCCACCATAGGAAACTCACTGGAGCTTGCGCCTTCAAAATATATTTTAAATACCTTGCGTCGACACATGAACCCTTGAGAATCGGTGTTGATAAGGCGGTTGATTGTGGGATCAATTTCTTTCCTTCCTCTTTTTCGTATCCCCGGTCCATTGTCCTGTGAAGTTGGCGCACTGGTGAATATTGAATCCCTCAACATCTTGGCGTCATTGGAGGTGACTGTCGTTGTACCTGGTAGGACCACAGTTCTCTGATCACCGCACTCAGTTTCAGCGGCTGTGGAATTGATGCATAGGGAGGTTCGCTTCGGTGGTGGTAAGTCTAAACTGGCATCTTCTCTTCGTCTTTTTCCCTGACGAATCCTTCTTTCCTCCCACACATCGTCGAAGAACTCCTTCTCAGTGAATAGTATTGCTGTACTCATTTGCTCATGTGCTCTCGCAGCACACCCCCATCATTGCCACAGCTCAATAAGCCGGCATGTCGCTCTCCACTGAACCACAATAGCAACATCTGGTACATCTATTCCCTGCCGCTTGGTAATTACTGACTTATCTCCTTGTTAGATACTTCTTGACTCACCATTCCAAATGACTCTGTTGTACACAGGCCCCATATTTCGCCAGTACAAAGGCGAGTAACTTGTGTTTGCTTGTAGTCCATTGTCATGTCAGAGTTGAACCAAGCAATCTTTGCATGGTGCACATGTGGGAGGCACATCTGGAAGGCTTTTGCAGCTGCAATCGAATCCTGGATGTTGTCAAAGAAAATCAAAAACTTTGGTGGTGTGGGATCACCTGGTTTCCAACCCTCAGGCACCAGGAACATGAGATCATTGTATGATGTAAGTGGGTATTTTATCTTTCATATGCAGAGCTTGATGTTTGGCTGGTCTGTGTGGGGTTGAATGTTTACCGGGTCCTCCTTCCTGTGTGGATCGAGCACTTTCATGATTCCATGCAGAGTCTCGGAGGTCAACATTGCTGATGTGACCAAGTATGGAAGACGACGAGATAAGGTGAATTGTAACCAACTCAGTTCCTTGTATTCTGGCCTGAACTTTCCCCACGTCATGATGCAGTGTGCTTCATCCAAGATAATTGCTATTATATGGTCAACGAACTGATTTTTCCTTAGCAAGGCCTCGAATCCACCTCTGGGTTTCATCATCTGTTCTGGGCTAATGATAACAGCCTGGAACTTTAATTCCTCAATGTCCTAGTCGAGCATTATCTCGCCGTGCACCAGACACAATGCTTGGAGTACATACCTTGTAATTCTTTTCGTTAGCTGTTTCTGAGTTGATTGCAATAGCCTGCATTCCTATGCTCTCCAGACTCTCCACTTGTTGCTGCCCAAGCTGATTCAATGTCGTTACAACAATCTGTATAGCATTTGGACGGAACAATAACAGAATCCAGAAGGTGAGGGTCTTCCCCATGGACGTCCCTGCATTGCATACTACATCCCTATTGCCCTCCAGAAGTGCCCTTGCAACCTGTACTTGCCATAGACATGGCCGTTTGTTGAATTTTGCAAGTGTCCGCTCCTGTACATCTTGGACACTAGGGGTCAGTAATGACATGAAAACTGACTGTAGTAGGAATGGATAACTCTATAAATTTTAATATATCTTGCCATCTCCAAATACGATTATTACACATACTTGTCACTCGTGCCAAGGATGCCGGGCATCGGGACACAAACCTTGTGAAACTATTGTGCCAGCCGCTGCTGGAGGGATCGAGGGATAAAGTTAGGCTGGGTTTGAAATATTCACGTGATGTACTAAACACACTCAAACAATCGTATTAGGATGCGGCCCTCATCCCTCCAGCAAGGATGGGAAGGAGGCTGAGCTCAGGCTGGCCTGAGAATTTTCCCGTAACTGATTACGTAAGAACTGCAAAGTACGAAGCTGATAAGGATTTTTTTACAGTCTCCGAGAGCAGCTAGAAGAGATACGAGAGACAGAATCAAACTCTAGCAGCTGGAGGCGCTTGCGTATATTGCAGCCTTCACCGCAGCCGAAGTGCCTCAAGGATGCTCAAGAGCTCCTCCAACGTGTCTATAGGATTTAAACTTCTGCTTCTATGGATTCGTGATTCTGAAATCGTTTTATCAGGGCGATATCAATACGAAAGTGAGGACCTGGCTCACTGAGACGAGCAGCCTGCCTGCCTCGCCCAGCTGTGGGCCTAGTCCTGCAAGGACGTCCGGACACGATGCAGGCTTATCACTTGTCGAGGGTAATACTGAGCCTACAAGTGGGATAATCCCATCGCCACTCAATATGCGCTGTTCCCTCTCCGAGGTTCAGCTCTCAGATTTGCATGTTAACCCTGCTGCCCGAAACGATCGCGGCTACGCGTCCGACATCAATGAGGCGATCAATGCACCACTTGGTAGGCAGTCTTTGCTTGCCTTGCATCATACTGATGACTTGTCAGGTGCGGCTAATATGTCAGGTGCGGCTAGTGAGTCTGGTGACGGTGCTCGCAACTCTTCCAGTCGACCTCGTAGAAGGACGCCGCCACCACCGCCGCTGTTTTCACGAGTGGCTCTGCCGAATAATTCGCGCGCCTCGTCGGAGGCCTCGAGTGAGTCTGGTGACGGTGCTCGCAACTCTTCCAGTCGACCTCGTAGAAGGACGCCGCCGCCGCCACCGTTATTACGAGTGGCTCCGTCACATAATTCACGCGTTTCGTCGGTGGCCTTGAGTGACTCAGGAAGTGACTCTTCTCCTCGTTCTCCTCCCGTTAAGCGGCCTGCTCCTCCGCCTCCGCAGTCTCCTGGACGGTCGAGGTCACCCCGTTCTCCAATGAATATTTCCTTCATTTCATCTGACGTAGTTCTTGACCCCGCCATGATTTCACATATCACTAACCTCGCACTGGAGGCTGCATTCACGCCCTCGATAACATTTCAGGGACGGCACAGACAAAAGGGTAGCCACTATGTCAGTAAGACCAATTGCGTGGAAATCAGTGACTCGACTGTCGAAGGAATAACGATCAACCACGGTGGAAGCAAGAACTCTGGCGCCGGTGCGTGTCTGTTTTGCGCCTCTTGTTGGCTCATTCGGGTTGCTGACCGTTGGAACCGTTATGTTAGTCATTCACAAGATGATTCCCCCTCCACGTTCTCAACCAGTCCCGACGTTTTAGGCTGACTCGTCTACTCTGCTAAATACAAAGGACTCCGTATCATAATGACCGGTTCAATGTATTGCAGCGCTGTATATGAATGGACTCTTGTTCTATTTCTGACGTTCCAATTGGGCATCTCCTAAATTGACAACTCGATGTCAGCGGAGTCAGTGCGTCACATCGCACACTCGACCCATCGCCGTGCATATGAAACCCTTGGACACCTGATAAGCAAAGCTTACCCGACGCCAACGGTCATCGATGATCGTTGATCACTCTTGTTATATCTCCGCGAGCTAGTTGAACGTGTATCTCTCGCTGTCGGGCTCGAGTCCAAGCCCAGCGAAAAAGTCAGAAAATGTAAGTAAATGCCCTACTTTGATTCAGCTATCTGACATTGCTCTGCACGCTGGCTCCACCTCTAGCTCGTGAGTAGACACCTCAATTATGCGACCATCTCATAGACAATGTCCTGTTTGTCTAATTCTAATAAGTCAGTCGTCCTCGTCGGTCGAATCTATGCTCGTTAATTTGTCTCAGGGACAACACTTTCTTGCTTGCATCCTATGTAGTTCGTGAGTGATGGTCAGATCTAATATACATTACCATTGCAATCCAAAAATGACGAGCGGGCCCAGGTTTCGTACGATCGCGATGACGAATGTCTGATCTGAACGTAAGAGGTCTGGTTCGAGGAGAATTAGTTGTGCAGACCGGTATCTCCACTCGCCACACTCGGATGGCCGTCTGCCAGTCCATTGACAAGTCCCTCAGGTGGACAGGCGGAGGCCCGAGAATTGGCTCTCTCAGTACTGACATGTGGAGGGGATTCGCTGCTCACATGAGCTTCCTCGCGGCGTAAATGGCCGTGCCAGCAAAAGCACAGATGGCCACCCAATCGCAGTCGTAGTCTCCCACGTGACCTATGGTTAGAACTTAGAAGAGCGCCCAGAAATGGCAACCGAGGAAGAAATCCCTGCTAAGACAGGGAGGAAGAACGGTGAGTGCTTGAGTAACGACAGATTACAGGTTATTAGAGATTGAACTGTGTAGTAAAACGGACCGGGGCGCAAAAGGAGCAATGGGTTTCCCCCGTGCGTCTACCGTCGGGAAGTACATATAGGTAATGGCCTGGAAACTGGCGCAAGTGTTCGATTCAATGAGGTTAGTGGAACAAGGGAGACAGGACGAAGAAAACCACCTGAGAATTTTCCCGTAACATGCATAATTACGTTGACATTATAATAGCTGTTCCATCTGTGCCAGTGGATCCGTGTAGGTTCCGATTGATACGCCACCTGCTGCCCTGTCTGCTTTTTGTTTTCTAAGGCTTCCTTGTCCTTCGTCGCGAGGACACCACAGCAAGTGCACGACGGTACAGCTCATCACCAACTATGGAAGAAACAAAAAGGAAGAGACACATAAATTGCCCTCGTTCCGGGACCGACTGGTCATTTTTCTCTCCACAGCACTGCGCCAATATGTCTTTGTCCTCCGTCATCAAGCAAACTGAGGAGGTCTTAGAAGACGTCCTTCAAACAATTCGAAAGGACTACGAGACCCCTTACCCTGTACTATCCGAGACTGATCGAAATAAGTTCATTGAAGAGGAGGGGAGGTATGACGGGACTTTTGTAAGAACTGTAAAGTACGACGCTGATAAGGATTTATTTACAGTCTCCGAGAGCAGCTAGAAGAATTACGAGAGACAGAATCAAACTCTAGCAGCTGGAGGCGCTTGCGTATATTGCAGCCTTCACCGCAGCCGAAGTGCCTCAAGGATGCTCAAGAGCTCCTCCAACGTGTCAAAGTATAGGATTTATACTTCTACTTCCATCCGTGATGCTGAAATTGTTTTATTAGAACGATATCAATACGACATTCAGGACGAGGCTCTATGGGAGGAGCAGCTTATCTCCCTCACCCAGCTTTGGGCTCATTCCTGCAAGGACGTCCAGACATGATGCAGGGTTACCACTTGTTGAGGGTAATCCTGAGCCTACAAGTTCGCCACTCAATCTGCGCTACTATTCTCTCTCCGAGGTTCAGCTCTCAGATTTGCACGTTAACCCTGCTGTCCGAAACGATCGCGGCTACGCGTCCGACATCAATGAGGCGATCAATGCACCACTTGGTAGGCAGTCTTTGTTTGCCTTGCATCATACTGATGATTTGTCAGGAGCGGCTAGTGAGTCTGGTGATGGTGCTCGCAACTCTCCCAGTCGACCTCAAAGATGGACGCCGCCGGCGCCGAATTATTCGCGCGCCTCGTCGGAGGCCTCGAGTGACTCAGGAAGTGACTCTTCCCCTCGTTCTCCCCCCGTTAGCTGGCCTGCTCCCCCGCTTCCGCAGTCTCCTGGACGATCGAGGTTTCCCCGTTCTCCAATGAATATTCCCTTCTCTTCATCTGGCGCATGTCAGGGACGGCAGAGACAAAAGGGTTCCAACTATGTCACTAAGACCAATTGCGTGGACATCAGTGGCTCGACTGTCGTCAAAGGGATGACGATCACCAACGGTGAAACCAAGAACTCTGGCCCCGGTGCGTGTTTGTTTTGCGCCTCCTCTTGGCTCATTTGGATTACTGACCGTTGGAATCGTTATGTTAGTCATTCACAAGATGATAGCCCCTCCATGTTCTCAACCAGTCCCAACGTTTTAGGCTGGCTCGTCTGTGTAATTTGGCGTCATCCTGGGAGCACTGCTAAATAGAATGGACTCCGTATCATAATGACTGGTTCAATGTATTACAGCGATGTATATATGAATGGACTCTTGTTTCTATGTCTGACGTCCCAATTGAGCATCTCCTAGATTGGCAACCGGCCTCTACTAACCCACCAGTCACCTCGTAAGTCGCCATCAATCACGGCGGTCGCCTCATGCTGAGAACGAGTCCTGTCAATGGCTGACAGCTCATTTCCGAGCTACGTGGCGCCTGGACCTCCGACCTGTGTCTGCGTCGGACTAAGGTAAGAAGCACTCGGACTCTTCTGGTCGACTCGGAGGTCCCCACGCACGACCTGCATGCGGGACGAGACCTATGTGTCTAGTACGATATTCAGTCTATCGACCTCGTTGACGTCAGGCGAGTCACTCGAATGGTTCCCCTTGACCCTAATCACTGCCCTCCGCCTCCGTGCACCTGAACACTGCAGGCAACTAGTGGACGCTGTGTAGTTTGTCCTATATGGCCTCATGGGTGGTTTATCGCACGGAAAACGTGGTAGGTCAGAGATGGTCCTGTGATCGATCGGCAGGACGTATCAAGATGCATGAGGGTAACGGGCCACTCGGCGTCCACAAAAGCCCCTCCAGGCTAGCGCGTGGTGCGAGCATACAGCCCATTCCAGGGAAAGGACGATGCAAAGTGCGAGTACATCATACACCTCTCAGCTCAAGGACATCTTATCTATAACAGAGTCCCTCGGCGTCCAACGTGCTGGCATCACGCGATCCAAACCCGATACGAGCACAGCCAATTGTTCCGAGCTGGTCTCTGCAAACTAAACACCATCCGTCATCATGACAGATTCAACGGAACCCCGCAAACCAGATAAGGATCAACTTGAATATGGATGCTGAACATATCTTCCCACTTCATATCCCCACAAACGATCGATTGATTCCGTTGATGATCAGTGAAATGTCTCCGGAAACAGTGACTCGGACCCGTCGGGCTTACAAGGAGAGGCAACGGGTGTGAATCTCGTATCTGAAAGGGAGCTTACCCACTCTGACATACAAATTCGATTTTGGGTTAGTCCGGAACACCCCCAAAAGATGGAGACAACAAAATATGTATACGTGCTTGCTACAGAGATATACATGATGCGAACGGACGTGATGACGAGACGACACGGGAGGAAGATACATATATGGATCAGGATGGAAGAGTGGGGAGGGGTGGTTCTATCAACCAAGCAACAAGAGAGGAGAGCAACGACTAAGATTCCGGCGACAGCGGAGCAAAGAGTATGTGGCAATAGTACCCCGAGCAAGGAAAATGGTAGGACAAGGAGAAAGAACAACAGAAGAAAAAAAGTGTCATCGGCACGTCGTTAGAGGCGAGACGGATCACGAGAAAATACACAAGCTTTCATTTCAAACAAAACACACACAGTATGTATTCCGTATGTAAAACATCCATCACCCCCCATTCAATGCACAAAAGCGAACATTGTACAGGGTCGGTCGAAGAAATATATATTACAAGAACAGAAACAGGGATAAATGAAGAAAAAAAGGAAAGTGGGGATGAATATGTGGCGGGTAAGAGGAACACAAAAGAAGAACGCCGCGATACCCCCGTATCATTAGTGTGCACCGTTTGGCGATGGGAATAGAGGCGACGGTCCACCTGATTTGTAGAAATGAACCTTCATTCTCGACAACTGTCGAGAAAGAGTGGAACTAGTATTAATCTTCCGACACGCACGGCTTGCCTGCACACATTCCCACGGTGCGACTCACCTGACGCACTCGTGCGCCCTCAGCACCAGCCACTGGCACGAGCCTCAACCGTACCTCATGCCCGTACCTCATGCCCAGGCCCGCCCTCACTCTCCCGATGCACACAGCCTGCGTTTGCCCTGCCACCTTGCCCGACGCGCACGTGTTACTGTGTTTCTAGCCTGAGGGTAGGGACCGGCGCCGACAAAGTCCTTCTGTACTATCATTTCCTCGAAGTCTTTGAGGGTGGGTACCGGATCGACGTTCAGCACTCAGCTCCTATGCGCCAGCGTGTTGGGTGGACAACGGCCGGAAAAAAGACAATATGCCAATGGCTGGACCAATCAACCAAATCTCCGGCGACTCTTCTGTTGATTAGGTACATCTTCACCTCTGCCCACAGTGATCTTAAGCTTTGATCTTGCAGTGAAATGTCGCTGGTTGCGTGGCTACAAACCCCTTACATCCGTACGTACTGAATGGGTTGATTCCTATGGGCGACATATCATGGAGGTAAATTATCATGGTTTGATAATCCACCTACCTTTGGACAGATCATGGGTCACTCGATTAAATGTTATTGGTTGGTTCCAATTGGGTTCCAACCGAACAATAATGCGGACACTTTCTAGGCTTATTTGGCATCCAAACAACGGTATAGCACGGTCTTAAGGTTTCAGTGATATACATCACATCTGATTCTGCTACTGCTAGACAGGTAGTTTCCGCAGTTATTATAATAGCTGTGCTATCTGTGGGTCCGTGTAGGTTCCGATTGATACGCCACCTGCTGCCCTGTCTGCTTTTTGTTTTCTGAGGCTTCCTGGTCCTTCGTGGCGAGGATACCACAGCGAGTGCACGACGGTACAGCTCATCGCCAACTATGGAAGAAACAAAAAGGAAGAGACACATAAATTACCCTCGTTCCGGGACCGACTGGTAATTTTTCTCCACAGCACTGCGCCAATATGTTTTTGTCCTCCGTCATCAAGCAAACTGAGGAAGTCTTAGAAGACGTCCTCCAAACAATTCGACAGGAATACGAGAGCCCTTACCCTGTACTATCCGAGACTGATCGAAATAGGTTCATTGAAGAGGAGGGGAGGTATGACGGGACTTTTGTAAGAACTGCAAAGTACGACGCTGATAAGGATTTATTTACAGTCTCCGAGAGCAGCTAGAAGAGATACGAGAGACAGAATCAAACTCTAGCAGCTGGAGGCGCTTGCTTCTCTTGCAACCTTCACCGCAGCCGAAGTGCCTCAAGGATGCTCAAGAGCTCCGCCAATGTGTCAAAGTATAGGATTTACACTTCTACTTCTATCCGTGATGCTGAAATTGTTTTATTAGAACGATATCAATACGAAATTAAGGACGAGGCTCTTTGGGAAGAGCCACTTATCTCCCTCATCCAGCTTTGGGCTCCTTGATCCTGAGCCTACAAGTGAGATAATTACATCGCCACTCAATTTGCGCTGCTATTCTCTCTCCGAGGTTCAGCTCTCAGATTTGCACGTTAACCCTGCTGTCCGAAACGATCGCGGCTACGCGTCCGACATCAATGAGGCGATCAATGCACCACTTGGTAGGCAGTCTTTGTTTGCCTTGCATCATACTGATGATTTGTCAGGAGCGGCTAGTGAGTCTGGTGACGGTGCTCGCAACTCTTCCAGTCGACCTCATAGATGGACGCCGCCGGCGCCGAATTATTCGCGCGCCTCGTCGGAGGCCTCGAGTGACTCAGGAAGTGACTCTTCCCCTCGTTCTCCCCCCGTTAGCTGGCCTGCTCCCCCGCTTCCGCAGTCTCCTGGACGATCGAGGTTTCCCCGTTCTCCAATGAAGATTCCCTTCTCTTCATCTGGCGCATGTCAGGGACGGCAGAGACAAAAGGGTTCCAACTATGTCACTAAGACCAATTGTGTGGACATCAGTGGCTCGACTGTCGTCAAAGGGATGACGATCACCAACGGTGAAACCAAGAACTCTGGCCCCGGTGCGTGTTTGTTTTGCGCCTCCTCTTGGCTCATTTGGATTACTGACCGTTGGAATCGTTATGTTAGTCATTCACAAGATGATAGCCCCTCCATGTTCTCAACCAGTCCCAACGTTTTAGGCTGGCTCGTCTGTGTAATTTGGCGTCATCCTGGGAGCACTGCTAAATAGAATGGACTCCGTATCATAATGACTGGTTCAATGTATTACAGCGATGTATATATGAATGGACTCTTGTTTCTATGTCTGACGTCCCAATTGAGCATCTCCTAGATTGGCAACCGGCCTCTACTAACCCACCAGTCACCTCGTAAGTCGCCATCAATCACGGCGGTCGCCTCATGCTGAGAACGAGTCCTGTCAATGGCTGACAGCTCATTTCCGAGCTACGTGGCGCCTGGACCTCCGACCTGTGTCTGCGTCGGACTAAGGTAAGAAGCACTCGGACTCTTCTGGTCGACTCGGAGGTCCCCACGCACGACCTGCATGCGGGACGAGACCTATGTGTCTAGTACGATATTCAGTCTATCGACCTCGTTGACGTCAGGCGAGTCACTCGAATGGTTCCCCTTGACCCTAATCACTGCCCTCCGCCTCCGTGCACCTGAACACTGCAGGCAACTAGTGGACGCTGTGTAGTTTGTCCTATATGGCCTCATGGGTGGTTTATCGCACGGAAAACGTGGTAGGTCAGAGATGGTCCTGTGATCGATCGGCAGGACGTATCAAGATGCATGAGGGTAACGGGCCACTCGGCGTCCACAAAAGCCCCTCCAGGCTAGCGCGTGGTGCGAGCATACAGCCCATTCCAGGGAAAGGACGATGCAAAGTGCGAGTACATCATACACCTCTCAGCTCAAGGACATCTTATCTATAACAGAGTCCCTCGGCGTCCAACGTGCTGGCATCACGCGATCCAAACCCGATACGAGCACAGCCAATTGTTCCGAGCTGGTCTCTGCAAACTAAACACCATCCGTCATCATGACAGATTCAACGGAACCCCGCAAACCAGATAAGGATCAACTTGAATATGGATGCTGAACATATCTTCCCACTTCATATCCCCACAAACGATCGATTGATTCCGTTGATGATCAGTGAAATGTCTCCGGAAACAGTGACTCGGACCCGTCGGGCTTACAAGGAGAGGCAACGGGTGTGAATCTCGTATCTGAAAGGGAGCTTACCCACTCTGACATACAAATTCGATTTTGGGTTAGTCCGGAACACCCCCAAAAGATGGAGACAACAAAATATGTATACGTGCTTGCTACAGAGATATACATGATGCGAACGGACGTGATGACGAGACGACACGGGAGGAAGATACATATATGGATCAGGATGGAAGAGTGGGGAGGGGTGGTTCTATCAACCAAGCAACAAGAGAGGAGAGCAACGACTAAGATTCCGGCGACAGCGGAGCAAAGAGTATGTGGCAATAGTACCCCGAGCAAGGAAAATGGTAGGACAAGGAGAAAGAACAACAGAAGAAAAAAAGTGTCATCGGCACGTCGTTAGAGGCGAGACGGATCACGAGAAAATACACAAGCTTTCATTTCAAACAAAACACACACAGTATGTATTCCGTATGTAAAACATCCATCACCCCCCATTCAATGCACAAAAGCGAACATTGTACAGGGTCGGTCGAAGAAATATATATTACAAGAACAGAAACAGGGATAAATGAAGAAAAAAAGGAAAGTGGGGATGAATATGTGGCGGGTAAGAGGAACACAAAAGAAGAACGCCGCGATACCCCCGTATCATTAGTGTGCACCGTTTGGCGATGGGAATAGAGGCGACGGTCCACCTGATTTGTAGAAATGAACCTTCATTCTCGACAACTGTCGAGAAAGAGTGGAACTAGTATTAATCTTCCGACACGCACGGCTTGCCTGCACACATTCCCACGGTGCGACTCACCTGACGCACTCGTGCGCCCTCAGCACCAGCCACTGGCACGAGCCTCAACCGTACCTCATGCCCGTACCTCATGCCCAGGCCCGCCCTCACTCTCCCGATGCACACAGCCTGCGTTTGCCCTGCCACCTTGCCCGACGCGCACGTGTTACTGTGTTTCTAGCCTGAGGGTAGGGACCGGCGCCGACAAAGTCCTTCTGTACTATCATTTCCTCGAAGTCTTTGAGGGTGGGTACCGGATCGACGTTCAGCACTCAGCTCCTATGCGCCAGCGTGTTGGGTGGACAACGGCCGGAAAAAAGACAATATGCCAATGGCTGGACCAATCAACCAAATCTCCGGCGACTCTTCTGTTGATTAGGTACATCTTCACCTCTGCCCACAGTGATCTTAAGCTTTGATCTTGCAGTGAAATATCGCTGGTTGCCTGTATCGTGGCTACAAACCCCTTACATCCGTACGTACTGAATGGGTTGATTCCTATGGGCGACATATCACGGAGGCAAATTATAATGGTTTGATAATCCACCTACCTTTGGACAGATCATGGGTCACTCGATTAAATGTTATTGGTTGGTTCCAATTGGGTTCCAACCGAACAATAATGCGGACACTTTCTAGGCTTATTTGGCATCCAAACAACGGTATAGCACGGTCTTAAGGTTTCAGTGATGCAAACGCAGTATCTCCAACACTTTTTCGACGCTCTCCGCATGCCCCAACTCCGTCATTTTGACGTCAAGAACGTTAGTCTCGCACTGGGCAGTTTTACCGGGCAAATAGAATGCCTTCCCTTTTTGGCGCGCTGTGGAGACACGCTCGAGAGCGTGTGTTTCAACCGAGTCGACATTGCAGACGGTGCGATGTTGTCGTGTTTGGTGCATCTCTGTCAGTTGAAGACGTTGAGCTTCCTTCCGGGCATGCTTCGGCTCAATCATGGGCTCGTCACTGCGCTGTCGGACGTTCGAGTATGGGTTGGATACGAAGGACGACAATCGGATCTCGACAACGAACACAAGGTTGTGATATCTTGTTAAATGTAAACATTAGCAGAGGTTATCGATGTGTGTCTAGTGATTCGACTCGGGTCCGTGACCATATAATATGCATGGGGATTGTTTACCCGCGATAATTTGGTTTCCTGTAATGGACAAGTTTAGATTGCGAAAATCCCATCATACCAGGACGTACGCTGGAGCGAATCCAATCTGCTTCCTCTCTGCGTCATATACCTGCCAAGGGTGACCATTTAGTATACTCTTCTCAAAGCATGAACCACTACTGACCGTATAGTATTTTTCCAGGAACGGTCTTCCAAGAACGAAATCTATACCATGTCCCGCAGCGTGCCCTATGGGGCGAACGAAACCGTAGTGTTTCCCAGCATCCCCACCCCAATTTTTGTTCCTACTTTGTGGAAGCAGCTGTGAATTACCGTCCAGGGTAAATGTATGATCACCAAATTTGAAGTGAATTGGTTGCATGCGTTCGGCGGAGTAAGTTGGGATTTCGATCAGCCCTATCTTCGTATCGAACTTGGCTCCTGGGATTGCGTCCACGTATACCTGAAAAAAGTTATTCGGAATGAGAATTGCTGTTGGGCATGAGAATAAGTAAGTGTCCCTGCAAGCGTAAAGAAGAAACACACTCGGTGCACCGGAGTCGACGAACCCTGCGATGGGAGTTTCGATGATCGTGTGGCTATCGTACGTGCATGAACTGAGGTCAATGCCCCAGTATTGTGAAGCCGGATTTGTATTTGTCAGAGGAATATACGTCAATTCTCCCTTGTGCTGTCGCGGGATGCAAATAGGGCATTGCAATATGAGGTGTGAATGCACGATGAAAAGCAGCATTCATACCAAGTCTGGATCGGGGTCTCCAAAAATCAATTTTCCCTCTACACATGTCAGATTGATAATAACCAACAACAGGCCATGGAATACTCACCTGTGGTACCGGGGCCTATTAGAGGTGAAATGTAAACACTGAATACTTCCTCCGCAATGACTCCCTTTGACTTGAGGTTGTTCATCACCGTTGGAACTAATGCATTCGTATTGGGGTCTAGTGAGCCCCTGCTGCGGCTGACAGGTCCAAGACCGAGGATGCCCTGGAATTTGAACGTATCGAGCCCGATGGAATCCGGAGATATGCTTCCAATTGATTGATGGGTGATGACCAATTCGGGTGTGAGAGTGACTTTGTCGAGATCTGCTCACTGTAAATCACCAGGTGTGGAAATGGTTACCATGTTCTTACATTGACTCCCCTGGAACTCACGAGTACCAGGACGGCCATAGGCCATGCTCACTCTTTGACCTGTGAGTTCACTGGTGTCCGTCTCGGTATATCCCTTGCTAGAAATGCCACAAAAATCATGTCCTGTATGACTTTAATCAATGATCCACACTCACATCCAAGTGATGGGGGAACCAGTGTCGACAAGGAGGTGGTAGTATTTCACAGGGTCCGAGTTGCCGACGCCGACTTTTGCTGTGAAATGCGATCCTGATGAAAACATGGGCATAGTGTACGGCCCAACGGGTGTACGGCTCTTCAAGAGCCTGGCACGGGCACGGCTCGCATTTGCAGCACCATTGAGATATGCTCCGGTCTCCTCAAGCCTTATCAGTGGAACGGTGGAGTTGCCCACTGGCAAGTCTGCCGGTAAAGCATTGACATAGGTGGACGTGGAGAGGAGGATGAGTGAGAATGCAGTGAATGTCTTCATGTTGGAGGAGGTGTGTGGAATATGTATATGCCGTCTGTCTGTGTCAGTGGGCATTTTATACTGGTGTAGACACCCACCGTCACGGAAGGTTCGAAACACGGAGAGATGCATATGCAGACCTCATCAGTGAAGGGCGGTGTACCAACATCAACGGTTGGAAGACGTACCATACGCATGCGGGCCTGAGCTTGTACCTCTTCTCCTGTAACGCGCGGCACGCAGTCAGCCCACATCATGATGACTCTGCGACGAGCTGCAGCTGTCAACTTGAAGCCCATGATGCAGATGCAGATGAACTTGAAACGACCTTCGAGTCGTCAGGCTGTCCCGCCGATAACTGGCCCTTATTATTGTGACGATTGACTTCATGCTAAACTCGCCGCGGCAAGTTGTCAAAAAATTGTTGGGTATTCAATAGGGTGCCGAACTGGTGGTAGGGGATAGTACCTTCTTCCCGTCGTCGCGAAAGGTTCAAAAAGTTAACCCTTGAATGGTGTTGTCGTCATTGGTTCTCTGGAGGATTCGGAAAAGTTTGCAGTCTCTACATATTAACATAGAGACCACGGTGGCAATGGCGTCTCCCGCGAAGTTGTGGAGCTGAGCCGGAGCTGTGGATCTGAACAGCGCGTCACGTCCGTCGCTCCTGTCCCGTTCTGAGTCGCTTTTGTGATCGCTCCTAACATGCTCTTCGATCGTGGCTGTGATCAGAGGAGCTGGCGGGTCTCGCGCTCGCTTTCGAGCAGCGCGACACCTTGAACGCGGGTGCGAGTCAATCACTCGCTCCCTTCTCTTCCATCTCCCCCGTTCTGCGTACTTCCAGTTTGCCCTCATGGCGTCTATGTGCACCGTTCACGGTGTCGTCGGCAGAGAAGACCTATTCGTCTCACGACGCCTTCCTTCCTTTCCCTGACAGCGAGAACGATTTCGCCTTCACCATTTTCACATTTGGACGAAATCCTTTCCCTCTATACGATGGAATCTACATCATCATGTCGTGCAAGCCCGGAGCGCACTGTCTTCGAAGTCGAGCGTCGCTCCCGTATTGCACGTGTTCGTGAATGACGTGTGTCGTGCCGTCGTCCCTCGCTCTATTTCCCTTACTGATCATCATTCCCACATAGAAACCTATTGAGCTTAGCACAGGCATTTGTGCTCCTCCCATCTTCGTTGTTACCGGTAGAGTGGCATCGAATCGATGTCTCACAATACAGTGCTGAAAATCAACAGGTCATTCACATTCGGTGCCAGTACCCAGAATAACATCCTCGACTTTCAGGTTTCAACGGTTGCCAAGGTCTGACGCTCGCACGTACCATTGTTCATCTACGTTCTCCGAGTCCTCCCTTTGCTCACGGTCAATTATACACCGCTCTCTCTCGAGTTCCGTTCTCGCAACAATTGCCTGTTATTGTTCTCGCCCAGAAACGAAGACCGTTGAACTTACAATATTGTAAATTGTGCTCTACTGATATAATTTGTATTTACGTTCGCCCTAACTTCGCATGTCGTATAAAAGACCACATCCGCAGGTCCGAACGCTTGTACGATGGTAGGATCGGAAAGATATTCCGTCAAATTTCACGACGGAGTGGTCTGGCATGGCTTGATTAGTACCCTATCTTGGAGTGAGATCGGATGTATGCTGCCAGTTCAGTGGCACTGCTTTGAACGGAGGGTTTGAACACTAGCCAACACCGAAGGATAAGCTTGAAAGTCGTTTATTCAGCTACCGGTACCGCTGGTAAAAATGCTACACTGAGTCTATCTAGCCCCAAAATATACATAACGATATTGATACGATAGTTCAGGGGAGGGGTATCCACTATGGGGACATTGCAAAAATGGAACGAGATTGTTCAAGAGAGAGAGGAACGCTATCAATACAGAAACGATTGTAAGGGATCCGAGACAATGAAACCGTACGAGGGGAACGAAGTTCAAATCTTTTTCCGTGAGATGAGAGAAAAGCGGGAGGACAGCAATCACTCTAGACTGCGTGTGTGACGTCGGGCGCATACCGAGGGGGCGCGTTCGTATCGAACGTAGCTTCGGGGAGGGTGGGCAAAGGCACGCTGTCAATGTCGACGGGCGACCTGGGAAGCGATTCCTTCGACATCGATCCCGCTGTCGTGGTTGTGGGTGAGAACGGCTCCTTCACGTCCGTCAGTGCACCTCCGTAATCTGGCAACGACATCCGTGACGAGAATGATGCGAGTGAATCGCGCTTCTTCTCCGACTGATGGGTAATGAAGACGGGCATAGTAGCAGTGCCACCGTTGTAAGACATG
>JBBPOE010000618.1:0-17461 GCA_038091295.1 Tylopilus felleus | reverse complement strand
AGATAACGTGTTTCTCTCCTGGCGCCGTCTTAGCGGGAGAAAAGGCAGTTTAACGTTCAACGGTCCAGACCGCCAACGAAATATTAGCTCCGTTCGAGAACGTCGATCACAGCCAGCACTCGTCCGTCCATCGGCGTGCAGTGCTCGTCCTTTTTTTTTTTTTTCTTTGTTCTCCTCGCAGCGCATACACGCCGCTAGCTGCAGGCCGGGTGCGGCATGTACACGGGTGAATTGTGAGCGATACAGATACGGACAGTTTGCGGCTATTTGCCAAGGCTGAGCTTGGTTTGGGCGACAACGCAAGATTAATAAATTGACTTTGGACTCGTGCTGGAATGGTCACCCAGCCAGCGCCCTAGGACACGACGGAGCCTGACCCTCTCTCACCCTCTCTCATATCCCTGTTCCAGCCCCGCCCCGCCCCCGACTCACACCCGCCAGATCGACGAGATACCGTACACGCACGATGGACTCACCATCCCAGGGCCCGCCCTACTCTACTGTACGACAACAGCTCTTCCATTCGTCACATCTTCCCCCACCTTCCCAGCTCCATCTCCCGCCCGTAAACCCTTCCCGCTCAAACGTCAATACCCTCCCACCACTCAACTCTCCCTCCGCCCGGGTCTCCCCATATGGCCACCGACATGCATCTCCTCCGCCCTCTTCCTCTCTCCCGTGGCCTGCTACGATGCACCGCACCTCCAGCTCACGCGACGATGCCCTTCCCACCCAGACCTCACTCCATCACTCCCAAAACATGCATCCCTATACCCAGTCCGGGCCGAGACCTGCAGACTCGAGACAAATGAAGCGCGAGCAGCCTCCCCCGTCTGCTCCGCCCCCACAGGCATCCCCAAAGGATGTCGACGATAACATGCCAGCCACCTGCGACTTTGTCAAGAAACTGTACAAGTATGTGTTCTCTGTTCGATGCACCAGCTCATCTCAGCATCGGTCCTCTCAGGATGCTCGAGGATCAGGCCATCACCCATTTCGTATCATGGGGTCCCAATGGCGATTGCTTCGTCGTCAAGGTATGCACCGTGGATTCGTTGTTCTTCGCATCGGGCGTGGTAGAAGCAGGGCGGTGCACGATCTGCGCCTGATATCTGAACTCGTTTCCCAGGACATGAACGAATTTACAAAATCAATCCTCCCTCGCCTGTTCAAGCACTCCAACTTTGCTTCGTTTGTACGCCAGCTCAACAAGTATGACTTTCACAAGGTGAGCCGATCCTTCGCGAGGGTAATCACCCCCGCTCCCGGGGAATCCCTATTTCTTCTTTCGTCTGCTTCGGTAACGATCATGTGCAAAACGGCATGGAATCGAGCGCCCACTCACTTCTTTTTTGCAATGGGGGTGACGCGTTCAATGCGATTCCCGGCACCCTCCTTTTGGGGCAGCCTCGAGGGGGTTCTCGCACTCAATCCTCATGGGAAACTTCTCTCCCAAGCGGTCCGGTCATCCCGATCATGGAGCTAACAATGCCATGCCTAGGTCAAGAACACCGATGACGCACAGTTCGGCGAACACTCGTGGACATTCCGTCACCCCGACTTTCATATCGACAGACGCGACGCCCTAGAAAACATCAAGCGCAAGGTCCCCGCCGCTCGCAAATCTGTCCCGAGCAATGCCCCTTCCTCGTCCCTCCGTGCCGTCTCTTCAGATTCCCCTGGTCCGTCAGGTGTTGGCGAAGTGGAGTCGCTGCAGGCTCAGACGACCACCCTAGCTTCGCATACGAACGCCCTCCAGAATCAGACTACTGCGCTCCAATCCCAAACAAATACCCTCCAGTCACAAACCGCCTCCCTTCACGCACAGTCGGCCGCCCTCCAGACAATGTCGACCGGTCTCCAAAACACCGTGTCGGCGTTGCAGCAGCAGATCGTGTCACTCCAGGCGCAGAACGACGCACTCCGAGCCCAAGCGGGCAGGTCAGAAGAGCGGATGCGCGGCCTCGAGCGGAGCTATCGGGACGTCCTTGGCGAGATGGTCAATTTTCACAAGAACATGGCTCAACAAGATGGGTTAATGCAGGGTTTGATTCAGTATTTTTTAGGGTTGGAGGGAGGTGAGCCGGTCATCTATTAGTTTTCTATTTCCCTTCCTTTTTTCACAGCTGTTTCGCTTTCTCGTCACACCTGCATGGCATGCGTTCATATTGGTGACGAATGGACACCAACATGTGCCCATTAGCCTGAGTGGCTTGCGGGCGAGACAGTTCATCTTGCGGACTTTTCGTTCTATCCATTTTCCCCTTGCGTCACGCTAACTCTTTCAAATTCTGTCAGTGAAATACAAGGATACTATGGGTGCACCGACAGCTGGACCCTCCACGCTTGCTGGCCCTTCCACGGTATCCCATCCAAAAACACCTGTTGCGGCCCCTGCACACCCGAACATTACCCACAGCATGACCCCTAGCACCCATCCGCCTCCATCCCTTTTTGCTACGGGCACAGGAAACGCGGCGTCCGCAGCAACATCATTCTTTACTAATTCCCAACCTCAACCAAGTCCCTTTCTGCAACCCTTGTCGGTACCTTCACAAGCCCCACCAGCCCCAACATCGTCATCGTCCTCGCTATCGCAAGCACTGGGTCCTACGCAGAGCCAGAGTCAAGCGAGTCAGGGTACTGGTCAGGTTTCTAGTATGGCTCCACGAATACAGTTCTTACCTGCGCAAGAAGCGCAGCGGGTCCTGGGGCTCGGTGGGCATCCTGATCCCAGTGCGATCGCCCGTGCAAGTCTCGCGCAAATGAACGAAATGTCTCGACGCGCTGAGAGTGGGTTGTCCTTTCGTTCCAGCACATCTGCGGGCTCGTCACCATCAAACGGGACGGACGTGGCTGCCAACTTGGACCAAGATGCCCTGTCCCGGATATCCCAGATACATCTCCAGATGCACGACCCTGCGACGTCGGCGGGGGATGAACCGTTTATCATCCCGCCGGATATGTGGGAACCGCCTGCGCAGAATGCGCACGAGGGACTGCAGATATTTACGCTTGGGCATCTGTTGCCCCGAAGTAATGTCGAAGATACCAATGGCAATTGGACATTTCCAGGGGAGGAGGGTGTAGCTGGATCCAACTCTGGCTCGAGAGCGGACGGGGGAAATGCCGTAGGTGGCGGAGTGGATGATGGTTACGAGAAGGAGGAGAGTCCTGGGCCAGAGGAAGTCGTGCAGCCTACGCCTACGAACCCATCGAGCGGATCACCCTCCCCAGCGTCCTCGTCTTCAACCTCATCACCGACGGGTACGAGCAGTTACAAGAAGCTACGCGTGCGTCGGTCTACGTTCGTCCCTGGTTGGGCAGTACCGCCGCGTGTGTTGCTGGTCGACGACGATGCGGTGAGTCGACGATTGAGCAGCAAGTTTTTGCAAGTGTTTGGGTGCGCAATCGATGTGGCTGTGGATGGAGTTGCTGCGGTGACTAAGATGAACCTGGAAAAGT
Source organism: Tylopilus felleus (assembly GCA_038091295.1). Lineage (NCBI taxonomy): Eukaryota > Fungi > Basidiomycota > Agaricomycetes > Boletales > Boletaceae > Tylopilus > Tylopilus felleus. Next base: position 13,996 of record JBBPOE010000618.1, on the reverse strand, counting down.
ATGATTTGGTATTGATGGTGCGCCCTGATACACTCGCTCTTATCGTCGATGCTGATATGTCGGCTTTTGCGCCCACAGGACATTGTGATGCCAAAGATGGACGGAATATCCGCCACGTCGTTGATAAGGCAATTTGATCATATGACGCCTATCATATCGATGACCAGCAATTCCAAACCAAGCGAAATCATGACATACTATTCGTCTGGGATGAACGATATCCTTCCGAAACCGTTTACAAAGGAAGGTCTGCTGGACATGCTCGAGGTGCGTTTGTATCACTCGGTCGCACCCAGATGGACGTCTAACGTATGGTCCGGATCAGAAACACCTGATGCATCTGAAAGTCATTCAACAAATGTCCAAGGTACCGAAGCCGGTGGGCGCACCGCCCTTGTCGGAAGGGCCTTTCGATGAGGCGCTCGCGGTAGGCACCGCAGCCTCGTCCTCGTCGACGATGCCGAGTTATGACGACGATGGACGAATCAATCCATTGGCGGGCATGGGTCTCTCAGACGAACGGTATCAAGCGATCCTCAAGGATCTGGTGAGCAACGAGAATCTGATGGGGGTCGGTGTCCCTGAAGGGTTCGCCGCATTCGAGAACATGGAGGTGGGTCTCGATGTCGGCGTGGGAGTGGGTGAGAAGCGAAGTTTGGATGAGGATAGCGGTGAGATACGAGAAGGAAAACGGGGGCGGTTCGAAGTCTTGGACTAAACCGTGCGCCGTCTTTCATTCTTCTCGGTTTCATGGGCAAGGAGACAGGGTCAAACGCTTGAAACGATTCAAATCATTTCACCGATCACAGATCTATCACACGGCATGACACGCTGGTCTTGGAGCCAGCGTCGCGGTATACCCGGTGTCGACGCTGTGCTGGAACATGTACAACTGACCTTTTCCCCCCATTCTTGGGTGCTGTTTTTGTATGCATTGCTGTGAACGGACATATATCACATCTTTCTCATGTTTCACTTCAATGTTTTCGTCCTCTCACTCTGGTTGTAGGTGATTACTGTATACGAATTTAAGTCGCCGTTGAAAATAGGCTAAGATGCCTATGCTCTACCATATTTGAGTCGACATCTTGTGCATGTTTGATCCGACTGAAGCTGTCGACGGCCACCGGCCGGGCTTGTCGACTTGTTACGTGACTTGATATGAGCAATACGCCAGAATATTCAATGAACATATATAACAGAGCAAGGCGCAGAACAGCGATCCACATGGTTTACATGGCAATACGATAGAGGGTTGAGCGAGGCACAGGGGGACCAAAAATCGAGAGAGAAACAAATGCAACATAGCGCAGAACCAACAAAGCATCCACGGTTATCGTCGGTCGCGAATTGGCACGAGCGGCGAGGGGGAATCACTGAACCTGAGCGTGGTACAAGGCGGCATAGTCCCCATTGGCGCGAACCAATTCGGCATGGGTACCGCTTTCGACGAGGCATCCGTCTTTCATACATCTACAGAGCATTGTCGCCATGGGTCAGCAAGGACGGTCCGTTGGAAAGAGGGGAGTTATACGCACAGAATCCGATCAGCTTCGTGGGCGAGGTGGTGGAACCGGTGCGTGACGACGACGATCGTCTTACCCGCGCGCACGTTGCGTAATTCGGTCAGGATATCGAGCTCGGCGACGGGATCCAGCGAAGACGTCGCCTCGTCGACGACGATGAGTCGTGTCGTGCGGTTATCTATACGCATGAACGTGCGTGCGCTGTGTCTCTCACCATAAGTAAACAAGACGTGTGTGTGTGCTGAGGCTGGACTTACGCAGCGAGGCGTTGCTTTTCACCGTCTGCGTATATGGCTTCAGTAGATTCTCATTTAATCAACTGACTTCCGCTCACGCACCTGATATCGACACGAAATGACCCTTGTGTCGGGCGAGCTCTTCTTCCAGCGCTTCGGATGGGTATCCGTATGTCCCGTCCAACCATCCGTTGTGGATATCAAACGAGGGCTTAAGCCGTGTGTCATATCCATCGCTGAGCCTCGATATCCAGTCAGAACAGTTGCCCATCTGTGCTGCCTTTTCCACGTGCTCTTCTTCGATGTCAAATGTAAGCGGGAGACCAAACGCGATGTTCTCCCTCACGGTAACCGGGTAGACGACTGGATATTGTGACTGGAACGCCATGGCGGCGCGAAGCAGGTCCATGTCGTAGCGGACGAGAGGCAAGTCGTCAACGAGGATTTCGCCTGCGGTTGGATCGAACAGTCGTGCCAACAATTTAAGCATGGACGATTTTCCGCTTCCGTTGGTGCCGACCACTAGGACGAGTTCGCCAGGTAGGATCTCAAAGGAAACATCGACGAGCGCGTGGCGATCGTTCCCTGGATACCGTAACGAAACGTGTCTGGAGATGTCGACGTATAATCACACGTACGTGAGCTTATATTCACGATAACTTTAAATAGATAACGTTACTGGAAGGAGATCTTCATGCCGGCGTCACAGGACTTGTCGGTTTGACGAGGAAAGGGTTCTGTTCCCTGTGGTATCGTGCTCTGGTACTCAATAGCATCATAGAGCTTCCGAGCCTGCGAGCAGATGCCCAGCAACGATAGCGTATCTTCAAAATACCGTCCTATGCTCGACGAAATAGATCTGGTGGCTTGTTGCAGAAGGACCATTGAAGCGATGGACGACGCAGACAGAGGAGTCGGAAGTATCAGCACATACATAGCCTGAAAAAGTATGTAAGAAAACAAGGATAAGGAAGATAATACCCTTTACCATTGAGAGATCCGAAGTGATCGCCGTCAGAACATACCAGTACCATGCTATCTGAAGCTCCGTGCGCCAAGGTGTAGGCTCCAAGACCTCGACGTCACCCAGTCGCTCCGCAGATTTCTGGTATTCTGTGGGGGGAATGAAAACGACGAAGACTAGAAAGAGGGAGTCGGAAATACCAGTCTCAATAGAGCTCGCTATACCATCTGTCACGAGGTCTGCTCTGTACTGGGTCGAGAAAGCGAGGCCAAAAAGGTCCTTCATTCTCTGGAAATGGCAATCATTAGACCAGTAGATGTACGCTGTTCCGAAAATTTGAACGAGTGATGTGTAAGAGTCATAGCGAGACACACCTGAGCAGCCGATGCCATTTGACGGAATCAGGCACCGAACAAGTCCACGTACGACATAGAGGCACAACAATACCTCTCGTTCCGGACTTCGTTTACGAGAGATGGCATGTAGCAATATAAGCATCTGAGAAATAAATTCAAGGTTGCATTGCACGAGTTGACTGAGTTCGCTCAGAAAATGTCCGCCAGGAAACTCGGACTCGAACCGTCCACACACAGGAAAAATGGAATGCAGATCTAGTTACGCGTTAGTTTACAGAATTTCTTCAAGAATGAGGCATACCCTGTATGGATAGTAGATCAACCCTCACACTCGCTAGAAGTGAGGGGCTCGTCAGAGAGATACGAGAGCGGAGTAGATTGCCCTAACCACGTATCAGTTGAGGTATAAAGTATGTTCTAAACCGGTTGTTCACGATTTCTAGTGACCGAGCACTGCATTCAGGGTCAAGGACCGCGCATATGGTGCTTCTGTAACACTTACTATGTATGTCCAGCAGCCACATTAACCATACCACAGAAAATCCAGGAGATAGCGAGAGACCGGTACACCTCTGGGGCTAAGGCTTTGTCTACGAAACCATTCTCGAGCTGCTGGGAATAAAAGTAAACGGTTTGTATGAACGACAAGAGCGAGTACCTTGTCAAACAAGACACTCAGCCAGTAAAGGTTGATGGCCGAATAAATGCCTTTCCAGACAGTGATGATCACGTAGGCAACGAATTCCGCCGGAGCGAGCATGATCATATCGGCTATCTGTCTCTTCACGTGGGGGATGGCCTCGAAAATCGCTCGAAACCCATCCAAGAGCGAGTATATGCGCGACGCAGATAGAGGCCGAGCCACGTCTTCGTACGTCAAGTCGTACACGCCATACCGACGATATCGGAATCGACTAGTCTGAGCCTTCCTTGGCGATGTGTTCATCGTACTTGTGGACAGCTCTTTGACTTGGTGTATTTTTGCGTATGATATTGGCTGTTAGTTTGCGTAGAAGGTCAGAAACACGGGATTCCAGTCTGTACTAGGAGACACCACCTGCACATTTATACACCATACGACATTCCGATCCATCTAGTTCTGCCACCGCTGCTGTCCTTAATGATGTATTCAGAGGTCGGTGGGCGAACCTTGGACAAACGTGTAACAATGACTCCGCCACAGTCTGTGGGCGTCGTCTAGTGCATGGAAAAAGAACGTGAATCAGAATGCACCCACTGACTTCATACACGTAATGACTCCAAGACCAACGTGACCGGAGAGACAGAAACAAGAAAAGGCATGGTGCGCCATTTGTGTCATAGTTGTCCGACAGCGTGGACTTGCGTCTTGCCAACGTTCCGTTCCCTATTTTTTTTTGGGCGACCCAACCAATGTGACATATCGAATTAAGATCCTCGCCACGGCGTTCAGAGAACTGGGGAAAGGGACCTGGAGTTGACGATAACGTGAACCAATCTTGTCAATGCATCGCGTTTCTCACCGCGAACGGGGACGCTTACGCCTGTGGCTAGAGCCCAAGGAACGACGATTCAATCTTTGGAGGGCGGGAATTACGGTCGTATGGCCCACATTTCCTATGCATGTATGTGAGGAGTGATGCATATAGACGGACCATAAAAAGCTGAGATGCAATTCGGGGCTGTCGCCAGCGATATCGCGCCCACAATGAACCTGTGTTCTTCGTAGGACACCGGCGTGAGATTACGAAGCATCGTCTGCAATTGAAAGAGATGAAATGACGGACCTTTACTGCTCGTGTTCCTTGGAAACGCCACTCCATGATGTTGTTCAGCTGCGACTGCGTGAAGGCGTATCCGGAGACTGTCCAGTACTTGATCACAGTCACGTCCAATATCTGCTAGGATCGAGATTTATTAAAAGGATGAATAGAAAGACCCAGCTTTTCGTGATAATGTCCTCTTTCTGACCGCTGAAAGCGTTGAGCCAAACTCCGACGGGAACTGTCGTACATGAAATGAAACGGTTGACAGATATTGGCACCCACTGAGTGACGTACAAACATATCTCTGAGTCTGAGAATCACCTTGGCAATCTACTCCGACGGCGTGTCCACCTTCAGCCACACATCCATCTTGTTCCACACCTCCTCCTGTTCGTTTGTCCACTCCTCTCTCTTTTCTCTGACGCATGCAACACACAATCCCTCTGCCGCCCAGTCGATTTGTTTGAGTTTCTCGAGGGCCTCAAGGGGCTCGCACACGCTATCCCCTGCAATTGCAGATTGAATGACCAGAGGGAACCATTTGTCCGCTAGCAGGTTGGTGCACGTCATATGCTGTGTCACGGGCTAGATAAACAAACGAGGAAATTAACGCAACTGAGCCTGGATTGCAAAGATCGAAAATAATAATATACGCGGACGCCACCGACACCATCCTGATCCAGGCAAAAGACAAACGTGGATCCAAAAAGGGAGCGAAAAGATCGGACACACCGGTTCAAATAAGACGGGTGTAAAATGTTCCACGATCCTATTCATGAGATTTCGGCAACGCTCAACGTCTGTGGGCGTCAGGGGTATCGTTGTCGACGATTGGGTGTGGTCATCGTGCGTGGCATCTGAGCTGGGTTCAAAATCGGTCGTCGTGACGAGGCTGTAATAAATGCCTTTTTGGATCTACATAGTCATCGAGTGAGTATGCATATTTCAGTTGCTCAGGCAGCCCCCCGGTACAGCTGGTGCCGTCTGTTTGATAGAACATAGAGGTAGAAGACTCACGGAGGTAATGTTGTACCGCAACGCGAGACTCAACGCCTCTTCGAGATGATTCGGGTGAACAAAAGGGGATGGTCCGCTGGGAAACATGGTGACGAGATAAGATCTCGCCAGGCTATGCACAGACGGAAGATCCATCTGCTCCGGAGAAGACACGCGAAGGATGGCAGCAACGTGTTGGAAGGGTGCTTCTTGTGATAGTGGACTATACCGTATATGAGTGATGCGTTTGAATGAAATGGTTGAATCATGGGATGCTCACGTATCGTGGTAGAGATGTGCCAACAGCGACGTAAAATCCTGGACTTGCACACCGAGCGCAAGCGGAATTGTCATGATAGGAATATCGCATCCGTCCTCCAACTCTCGAGCCAAAATAACCTTGGAATGTCGGTACAGCAAAGATTGGTGAATCTTGAACAGTACGATGCTGTCTTGGTCGTCGACCTTGTTGTTATATACCCTCACGATCACGGAACCGTCGTCGAACCAATAGACGGGATGTCGGTGGCTTTGTGATTCTGCTTGCATTACGATGGTCTGACTCGTAACTGCCTCCAGCTAATTCCTGCAGCAACGATCGAGAGAGGATGAGCGTGGCAAGTATTCGATAATGGAGGCTGACAGGGCCCGAAGTCATGGATATAAGTCAGTAGTACTAGGTCATTCAGCGAGTCCAGTCGAATTCCCACTCCCATCAACTACTTGATGTCAACGTTACATAAACCATCTGCGTCATAACTCGACCTCAAAACAAACGTTCATGATGTATGTATCATGCAGGAAACGACAAGACGACGACGTAATCGTTAATACAACACTTTACTCAATCGTTGTATGGAATTAAGGAGAATATCGCCCTGCTTTACTACTTTCTCGTATTGAGCACTCTTGAGTGACGGTCTCGTCGTTTCCACGATTCCATGCACCTTGTCGATCGTGCAGTGCAACCGCCCATTGGCAATGAATCGGGACAGCTCGCTGAGGGCCACGTTCAGTCTCGGTGTTCACCGGAAGCAGATTTCGACTTACCTATCAATAAAGTCAACGCTAACGCCAAACGCGCTACTGAGACTTTCCAGCGTGACGCTACGGTATGATTCCAATAGCTGACCGTACGCAAGTATTCGCATCTCTCGGACGTAGTAACGAGTATGCGGGGACAATAATCGCGACGGCAGCAGGTAATTTTGCTCTAGGGTACCTGTAGGCGTGGTCGTGGTGTGGGGGAAATGAAATAGATCCATCAGTCCAATTCCATCAAGCGAACCTATTGTGGGCGCAGAAAACGCGTACCAAGTGCGACAAAAAGCTTGGCGTAATGACAGTCATACAAGTTATTAACGAGGTCAGCGAGGACGGGAAGTTCGGGAAAGACGGAGATAACATCTGGGGCAGTGATGAGCTGAAACAATAGTCAGCTTTCCGCCTCGGGACGCAAGCACGGTGGGAGGGAACAACCTTTTTCTTCAGATCTGGCCTCTTGAGAGTCAACGTGTTGACTATGATAGTGAGAGCGACAAAATCGGTGTAGGAGATTAATTCCGTGGCTGTGAACGTGGACAGCGCGTCAAGTAAGAGCTCGCCGCCAGTCTTGAATTGACGAATGGAAACAGCATGCAGTCCACGGTAAACTTTGAGGCGATTTCGTCTGTCCCAATCGCCGCCCTCTTCGATGAATCTACAAAAACATGATCAGGCGGTGCGAGAAGTGTCAGATATGTGACCAACTTTTCGGCCTTTTCAAGATTCTCGGTGATGAGAGTGTGATCCCTAAAGAATAATCCGATTCGGATGAGACTGAGGGATATATCTATCCTTGATCCAAGTCCAGGGGTCTTCTCCAGTGCTAACTTCTGTGCTGCGACCGCACGCTCCTGTTCAACGGGTCAGCTGAACCGCATAGAGCAGGGACCACTGGTATACCCTGTCGCCTATTCGCGTCAGGTGGTTTGCGCGCGCCTTGAGTGCATCTGAAATTTCAGACTCTCCTTCAGTCTTCTCGGCCTCGGCGAGCCGTTCGTCCAGCTTTTTGAGCTCTTCCTCGTTGGCTTTTTCCATCTCGTCAAGCAGCGCAGTGTCTGAAACGAGAGCACCAGAGGACGTGACCATCCGATAATAAGGGGTCATTTCTGGTTGCAGACGGACGTTCTAGCGGAAGAGATTTAAATCAGTGCATGAAATGGACGTACTGTCCGCTTTTATCCCATCTAGCAGCTGGGTTCTGGCGTTGTCGTGGAGGTGCCTGAGTGACGGTGAAAGTAATGTGAATACATGTTGAGAAAGGCTCAGATTAGGGATGGGTAGGATCGTATCGTCCGACATGGTAGAGTGCTGGTGTGAGTGACAAGGACGACGCGTCAGTATCACATATATTCCCACGATAACAGACGCGTGTTGACCCCCAGTGACTGGCTCGCCCTTGAACCACACCGTCCACATGAATCCCGTACCCCATAGGCTGTACTTACACCACCAACTTGCCGCCGTGACTGGACGTAAGGTCAACTTTGCCCCCTCAACACTGCCGCGTTTCCTTATTCTCAAAGTTAACGTTACACAGTAAGAGAACCGAGTATCGTCGTAAGCCACACTGCCGCAACCTGTACGAGCGCTGCCTGTCTATTCGATATTTCTATCGCCGTGCATGCATGCCAGGGACCAAGTTTTCCACTGTTCGCTCTTTCCCCTACTATTTTTTCTCCACTCATGTCTCAAACTCGCCTCCATTTAGATGAATCCCCAGGTGACGACCATGTTCATCTTAATTTTGGTCCATGATTGAGTGGTTCACAGTCATATGGGGATCATCTTGGTGGCGTCACCTCTACAGACACTTGAGAACCTCCTTCACGATATTTCTCACCACAGTTATACCGCCAGGTGACGGTCATATTTATCTCGGTCTGCCAGTGTGACTGAGTGGTCCACAGTCGTACAGCAAGAATTGTCTGAGCAGAGAAACTGGAGAGCCCTCTTCATAAGATTTCTTACACTTGCTGGAAAGCCAAGGCTCTGCGCGCCCGTCATCATTGACCTTTGGTTGCTTCTTCAGTTTACCTGGGACAGAAGGGAACTAGGACCTGATGTTGTCTACCCGTTGTTGAGCATCAGGAAGCGCCAGTCAGGGCGTCTAGCAAGATTGATCTTGGAACACAGTAGGGATGAGTGTTCGTACGAACTCCGTTCGACAACTACATCCCCACAAGGCGTCAGCCTCCCCCGCGTCGCAGTGATTGATTTGGACGACGATCCCCACCACAGCTACAGCACTCACTGCGACCTTCATGGCCTCGCGTGCCTGCTGGTATTCTTCGAGATTAGCTTCACTATCATTATCCACGCGCTTTATCTGCGGGACCAGGGAAGCGGTGTGGTGTTGGCAGCCTGGTGTTACTCTTCCTTTGTCTCCCTCATATACTGCACTGCGGCTGTGGTTGCGGGAGAGGGCACTCTTATGCTTGCTCGGCGATCGGACACGTCTACCCCGGGATGCGCGGTTCTTCTAGACCAAGACTTTACTGTCGTCCTGAACGGACCGCAAAGCGTTGTTGAAGCAATTGTCGAAAGTGGTTTCAGTCGCTCTGACTGCAACTCCATTCCGGGATTTCACCGACCTGGGGTGGACCGTCGAGTTTCGACCTATGACATCATTGAAACCTTGTCCGACGCAGGTTCCCTTGCCGTATCTACGTTGTTCTTCTTGTTGTTTTGCCCACCGCGGCTCTCGGGTTTTGCAATGACTCTACTTCTCGTGGTCCTCCCATTACGTTTACAAATGCATACTGCTTCATACACTGCGTTGCTCTATAATTGCTCGGTGTTTGTCTGGATATTACTTCCCTTCCACATTGTTCTCCTGTATGTGATTACAACTATTCAGTCCGAGCCACAACTACCACTGTGGCTCGTCACTTTGCAGGTGCCAGCAGGATTCCTCTCTTTCTCCCTGCTTATTCTCCTCGACGCCAAGTCCAGGGATCAAAACTATCCCATCCAGACCACCAAGCTTCTCGACGCCCTCGGCCACCCAGGTGTCAGGAAATGGGAGTTCGACACCCTCGCAGCGGCGGCCACGTTCCAATGCTTGGTCCTTTGTCGCGACATCTCTTGTCCCATCAGGAGGATTGACATTCCAGCCTTCCTCGACACGGTCGTTCCGGATCAAAGGGACATCTGGAAGGCCTGGAAAAACAGAGTAGCCGATCGGATCGTGCACGAAACGGACATCGACTTTGCACCGATGATACCGATGTTCGGGGATGAACGTCAGAAGCAGCTCAAGGACCTCCTCGATCAAGCCCAGTTTGGGTATGATACCTATAGGCATTTCTTCGATTGACAGGTACCATGATTCCCTCCATTATGTATGGTATAAAGCTGACGGTACGTGTGGATAGTGTTGCTGTTTAGCTTGTGATCAGTACTTGTTGTATACTTGGTTATGCGTGGTGACCAATCTTGCTTCTCGCTCCCTTTACGCCTGTGTCCTAGCGAGCGAGATGGTTCACGAGACAGCTCGTAGCAGTATGCCATCGTCAATATCGTGGATTGCTGAATAGATCCAAGATATGCTCGAACTCCATGAGGTGGTGGAGGGATCTATGTGGCCGCGCTCGAGGAGTAAAGCAGCTATCAAGATCAACCTGAAGGACCGATGTGGTTTCCAACCGACTACAAGCAGGCTACGCCACATCAGGAAAGAATGTGTGGTTGGCTGGAACCACTGTGTAGTACGTGATATTCCACTTCTCGATTCGAATCAACTCATCGTCTTTTCCTGCACGGCCGGCGCCGAAACCGCGTCGAGTGCTATGGCATGGTTTGTGTTTGCATTCGTTCTCCACCCTAATGTGCAGAAGCGAGCTCAAGCTGAGCTCGACACTGTCGTCGGTCGATCTCGACCACCTTCATTCTCCGACTTCGAAAACCTCCCGTATATCCGCGCCTTGGTCAAGGAGGTATTGTGTTGGCACACAGTAGACCCGGTGGGCCTCCCTCATCGTACCACTGAGGATGATTAGTACAATGGCTATTTCATCCCAAAGGAACACACCTTGTTCCCAACGTCTGGCACTTGAATCGAGACCCGGACATTTATGGACCGGATGCAGACCAATTCAACCCTTCCCACCACCTCGACAGAGATGGACAACTACCTGAAATTGCGGATACGAAAGAGGAGAGTCATGTCTCTTACGGGTTTGGACGGCGAATCTGCGTCGGACGTCACGTTGCCGACAATGCGCTTTTCATCAATATCTCGATGGTGTTATGGGCTATGAATATTGAACAGGCGACTGACGAGAAGGGAGAATGGATGTGGATGGGTGCATCGAAGATGGTTTAGTCGTGTACGTGCTTGACTCCACTATGGCCACATCTGACTCCGGAGCCAAATTATGAACGTCACAGTCGTCTGTTACCATTTCAATGCAAGATCTCACCTCGCTTTCCCGAGGCAAGGGAGACCATTGCGCAAGAACGCGAATCCCTTCATCATAATAGCGCACCGCCATAAATAACCATATCCTTTTTTTCAACATCGTTCATTATTCTACGCGTTGGGTCCGGTGCTAGTACCATTATGAGCCATAAATCGTGAAATGTGAGGCGAAGATGAACTTAATGATTTACCATAGCGTCCGTTATCACCAGTACATAATTCAGCGCAACTCAACATCCAAAACCTCCATGCGCCCTGCGCCTACGTCTTCGCTTCTGACACGCGAGTTGTGATCTACGCTAGTGCTCCTTCGTGACCAATTCTTGCCTCGCTGGGAACTTGGCCGAGGATTCGCACGTGTGGTTGCACACCGTGATCGTCGTCGTGACTTTTCGAGGTTCTACGGCCAGGTTCCAATCCACTTGACTCCAATGGAAGACACCCTCACACGCTCGTTCGTGGTTTGGCTCACGATCCGTCGTCTTCGTGCAAGAAAACTCTCGATATCCGGCTTCGCAATACTAGTACAATCACATTCGAGAGTTGATACAAGACTAGAGTCACACTTTCCTTGGAACGTAGCGGGAGTTATCGTCCAAATCACTAGAGCGTCTCTTCTATGAACGTCCAGTTGTCGTAGTTCTCCGTCACCTTTCCGAGGGCATACAACCGAACCTAGATTAAATGTATAACTGATCTGCACATAGATATTACATGGCAGTAGCGTACCGGGGTACTATCATTATTGTTCTCGAGCCCGAAGTACAAATTTTGGTCCGGAACCTTGATCCTATTAAACATCGCATTATATTTAGGAAAGCGAATAACTATGCAATGTGATGATATCGTCTGAGACGTTCACAACCCACTACAAGCCAAGCATCAGTGCGTGCTTCTACGAGAACATGAATGTTTTTCACCTTCTGGTTAGCATTCCCATTGTGGGAATACCCGATGATGTTAGTATCCGGCGCAACGTTGCCCCCCCTCAAGTCGAAGTATTTTTCAGCGCCAACGTTTCTGATTTCATAGGTTCCGTCGCGCAGAGACATGGTTGTTATGCAGTGGGGGTGAAGCTGAGAGCGAACTGACTGAGAGGAGTGCGATCGTGCAGTTTCATGGGATAGCTGAGTTTCGATAGCAGCGAAATTGAAAGGAACGATTGGCACACGGTATGCGCACCCACCGTACTTGCGTCCATGAGTAAGTCTGGTCACCAGACCGTCAAATGGGGCAAGCCGTCTGCGCCCATGAAACTCATGACTCGTTATTCGGATAAGCAGATCGCTTCCTGAGATGAGACGTCGACCCTATGCCTTAGTAGACCATCTAATGAGGCAAAGCGTCGACGCCCTTGTCTCGTTAGTTTGGTAACTAGACCGTTTAATGAGGAAGCTGTCAACCCGATGAGTTGAGAAGACATGGTCTATAGGTTCCATCCATGCAAGGAGATATGCGGAGCTCCGACGACCACCATGGAACTGAGGAGCTGGTCAGGTTTCGTGGGTTCGTAGATCTCACCCCGGTGTAAGGTGAAATCCTATTCTGAGAGATCAAGGACCATGATGAGCGCAAGTGCGAGCGAAAGTGGGCTCAGGTGAAGGCCTTGCATGGCTCGTTTGATTCGTTCGTACGGAGACTCGTTCCTGGCGTGGATGGTGCATAGACGGGGCGCAATTTGGACACGTTCGACCCGAAAATAGCGTCCTAATCGACGTTAGGATCCATGTCCACGTTTCGTCAGCTTGTCATCGAGCTTCGCGCGTCGGGTACCTGAATAACGATCCAGAATGATTCAGGTGAAAGCGGAAAAAGTCGGGTGGAAGGGGATCTGAACAACGATGAGCACGAGTCACGGTAAAGTGCGAAATAGGTCAAGAGACACTGTACGTATTTGTAGGTGTGGATCGCACGCCATGGTGTCTAAGGGTACGGGCGGATGGCCACGGCTGCGGGCACTATAGTCTGGTGACCGGATGTACTAATTAATTTCGTTGAGGCGTAAGGCATAGGGCGTGGGCGAGGTTGACGAATGCACGGTATATATGGCGACGTTTGTTTGGTCGCCAAACACGGACTCGGGTTGACAGGCTGTGCCGGCTTACCTGTTTGTTTGTTTTTCCGGCGCGCGTCAGCCAATGAGGCTGAATGAGCGAGAGTCTCAAGCGACTCATGTGGTCGTCTGGATCGCACCCTCCCCGACCTCAATACACAACATGTGTGCACCATCTGCAGCCCCGCCCATCGAGGTCTCGTGTGGTCTCGACAATAATTAGGCTAGTTTCAGTAGTCTACATATGTAAATTAACATTTTCCACAGGTTTGGTACTCAAAACGGACTGGGTTCTGTTCCGTGCTGCCCCTCCACAGCCGCCATCATGTCACGTGAGCGTTCGTTGTCATCGAGCGTTGAGCGCGACATCAATGCACCTCTCGTGGTCCTCCCATTACGCTTACTGCTTCATACACTGCGTTGCTCTATAATTGCTCGGTGTTTATCCGGATATTACTTCCCCTCCACATTGTTCTCCTGTATGTGATTACAACTATTCAGTCCGAGCCACAACTACCACTGTGGCTCGTCGCTTTGCAGGTGCCAGCAGGATTCCTCTCTTTCTCCCTGCTTATTCTCCTCGACGCCAAGTCCAGGGATCAAAACTATCCCATCCAGACCACCAAGCTTCTCGACGCCCTCGGCCACCCAGGTGT
>JBBPOE010000617.1:0-17499 GCA_038091295.1 Tylopilus felleus | reverse complement strand
TTATCTGATTGGCTGAATGTCACGTGCCCGCGCAGCCCCCTAAACGCGAACGAAATTTACCAGACCGTCTATCGACGGTCTGCCTCTCAACGCGGCAGGCTCATAGACGGTCTGGGTCCCAGACTAGTCAGCAAGACCCGAGCACGAGGATTGCCTCACCATGGCAGACGGTTATGCAGAGACCGAGCTCTACGCGCCCCGTTCGGATCTGTGCAAGGGCCCGGGCTCTATAGTCCGGTGAGAGAATCACGACTTGCCATATATAAGGCAACCACTCCAATAGATGAAGTTCGATTTTGTATTTTGCTCGTGACCGAACGCATTTGGAGTGCTAACAGGATACACGACACTCTTTCACTGTGGACAATCAGGAAATGCGAAGTCAGTGTACACGTGGGGCGCCGAGTGGACTACTTCATATCGTGATCGATCTCTCCAGGAGTGTAGATGACGAGCGTCGTGTTTTCAAATTGGAGCTTATCATCCAGGACCTCAGGCCTCAGCCGCTACGGTAATCCCGCAGCTACTCCTCATTCATTATCAACAGGTAAGTATCATAACAGGATCAGACGCGCTGACATGTCTTTCTGTCAGCATAGCAATACAACATCTGACAGCATCCGCGGCAGACTGGTAACAATTGCAGTCTATACTCCTAAGGTGAAACACTACGGGAACATCACGCAAGCATTAACGAGGCTCCTGTTTACTGTACGACACAGCTAGATCCAGAACTATTCTCCTTCTCCAATCTTTCGCGCTCCTTTTGCTCTTGCCTCTTGCGTTCCTGCCTTTCACATTCCTGCCTTTCACATTCTTGCCTCAAGCGTTCTTTCCTCTCTTGTTCCTGGCTCTCGCGTTCCTTCCTTTCGCGTTCCCATGATTTGCGTTCCGCAGCTAGCTGTGCCTCAGCTTGTCTTCTCCCGGCCTCTGCGAGTTCACGTGCCTTGCGTTCCAGTTCGAACAACTGTGCTTTGTGCTCAGCATCCGCCTTCTGCTTTCTGAAATCCTTCTTGTAGCGCCGATTCTCATTCTCTAGTCGCGAATTCTTCGTTGCAAAATCCCGTATCATCCGCTCGAGGTCGCCCCGGATCCGCTCTATCCTCTCCCGTGCTTTCTTGGCTTCTTCCTGGAGTACCTCCCTGGTTTCCTCGTCCTCTGCGAGTCTTGCGGCCTCTATGCCTAGACATAAATCCTCCAGTGCCTCCGCGTGACGTTTGCCCTGCTCCCTCAATTCGCGCATGATATCTGCGCCGACGGTGGTATGGGCGAGGTCCTTCTCCTGGTTCACCATCTCGTCTTGGACAAGAAGTGTTGAAGGCTCCCTACCGGACAATTGGTGCAGGATCGCATGCGCTGACTCCTGCGAACCGTCGTGGCGGAACATCCGAGCTCCCCTGTCAAGAGCGGGCTTGAAGAACTTTTCCTTACTTGCGAGCTCGCGTTCTCTTGCCTCCCCGTCACCGAGGTCCACTTTAGACCACATATTGGTCACGAGGAGGACGTTCTGGAGACCAGCATCCCCACAGAGATTGCGAAAGATGTGAAAGTTTCTTCTCGATGGACCTCCCATCTTGTTATCGGTGATGCGGTGCATGTATATTACGCCAGCGAGCCTGGCCCCTTGACTATATCTGCACGTAGAGGTAAGACCAGCGCTCTATGAACCAGGGTATATGTATGTCCTTACGAGCCAGCGAGATAGTCAGTGATCGACTTCAGGACATCGGTGTCGCTTCGGATGGTGTCGTCAAATCCAGGAGTATCGATCAAGGTGACAGTCCGCCCGTCGAGAAGAAACGTGGACGTCTCCACGTCGATGGTGCAACTTTCGAGCGAATCGCTGACGGCCAAGTTTGACTCACTTGCAAGATTGATAAACTGAAAAAGGTTTTTCTGTACCCAATCTGTTCGTTGGTTGAAAATACCTACAGTTGATTTTCCGCTGCCAGTCGCTCCCATGACACTGGACTGAAACTCAGAGGATGCACCATCGAAGAGCAAGGGCTAACGCACGCAACTCTCATGCTGTCTTCTCCAGAAGCCATCCCTCTCGCAATACAAGTTAGTGAATGGGTTGAAACTGCTAATGACGATGGGCCTACCCCTCAAGGATTTGAGTGGTTACGGCGAAGGAAGGTTGAATAACAAATCTGGGCAACTCTTTTATCATCGGCTGTCGTTGCGTTTCTTCCATGCAGGATCCTGTAGAATGCATGCATGGGGGTAGATGCGTGGGGCGTTGTTTCAACCTTTCTGTCACACACTGATCGGCCATGAGGCCGTCCACGAGGTTTCTGCGAGGTCTAGAGATCGCACACTTGTTTGAATGAAGCATCCGCTGTCAAGCCTATGTGGTCTGGCCAAGTCTGACAAGTTGTACGACACTCCGTCATCTAGCGGCATGCCTACTGACATTCCTCCCGGTGCTGGACGCCGACTCTTGGTAGTTGCCATGACGCCCCACGCCCTGGTGTACGCATTTTGAATAGGCCGGAATCCATGCTGTTGTCTGATCGGCGTGTTCATGGCATTACTTGTTCATAACTCATGGAATGGAACCACATTGGCACGTTCATTTTCCCGCACCAGTAAGCGCCTTGGGCAATTTCCGAGACATCCTCATGAGAACGGTGTAGACCCAAGAGGGTAGGTAGCCACATTTATACTGCGCCGATTAGCAGTCAGAACCCTTGCTTCCGATCTGGACATAGGAGGACACTGCGGAAATAACATGTATCCATGTCGCTGAATGACTTGTGACTCACAATGAGTCCACTCGGACGATGTATGAAGTATGGAAGTCGCCAGTTCCACACTCCCCACTCAGTCTCTAAAAATATTATTCTGACCAAACAAGAATGTATGTGCGCTCTAGTACGGCGACATGAAGAGGCTGCGCGTGGATTCTCACGCGGATCTCACAATCGGGTCTGATTTATTCATTCCGCTTCGAAATGTCAGGTGTCCTCCACAAGGCGAGGCAATCATATGACGTGCTGTACACAACGCTGTTAACACGCATCTTGTGAGCGATTCCACGTCCCTCCTTCAACATTCACCTTTGTCCACGTCCATCGACACTACCACTTGAAAATGGGCCAGATTATTTCAGCTGTTACCGGTTGCCTTTCTACTTTTACGAGCGCGCGAAGACAGGGGAGTGTACGGTTGACAGATGTTGACGAGGAGTCGGCACCAGGGGCGAGTACGTTGATGCCTTCCGTAGCTCCGGCCACTGGCCCAAAGCCCATCTACATTGCGTATGTGGCTATTTCTCATCCTTGCCCCACAAGTCTCATGGTTACATCAGGGTCATGGGTCCTACCGGGTGTGGAAAGACGACGGTCCGTCAGCCAAGCGACTTGTATGATGGGCCTTTCACTTACCGTGTGGCTTACAGTTCGTTAACTTGGCATCGGAGTCATCACTTGGCGTAGGACGGGGACTGGAGAGTTGCACTTCCGAAGTACAAGCATCGAGTCGGTTTAGCGTCGGCGAAAAAGAAGTGGTTTTGATCGATACCCCAGGTTTTGGTGATACTACCTTGACGGACAGCGATATATGGAAGATTATAGCAGCATCCTTCGTCACTAGGTAAGCATTTAGCTACTAGTCTGTGATCGAGTTGACGGTGCGACCGCTTCCCCAGCTACCGGTCGGGCATACGCTTCACTGGCGTCATTTATATGCAGAGAATATCTGACGTAAAGGTCTCTGGCTCAGCTCGGCAGAGTTTCAGGATGTTCCAAGATCTCTGCGGCGAAGAGACTTACCCCAACGTCCTTCTTGTCACCGGTATGTGGGACACAGTCACACCGGAAGTTGGCAATGCGAGAGACCAGGAACTTGCGACCAAGGACATCTTCTTCAAACCGGTCCTTGAGAAGGGCGCTAGAATGATGCGCCACAACAACACGCGCGAGTCCGCACTCGAGATCATCAGGAATATCGTCGATAAGTCTCCAGTGGTTCTTAGAATCCAGCGGGAGTTGGGAGGCGGTGGGGATATCATGCAGACAACCGTATACAAACAGATCCGCGAGCTAATGTCGGAATTAGTCGGCCAACGTCAGAAGAAACTGAATACCCTGTTGGAGGAGCTGGCCGAAGCCGAACGGGACGGGGATGAGGAGACACGAGAAGAACTCGAGGAAGAAGTTCAAGTTGCCAGGGTGGAGCTACAAGAGATTCAAGATAAGACATCGAGGCTTGCGACTGAGTATCAACTGGAATTACGCAGGATTGAGGAGATGTTACGGAGGCGAAAGACGAGTAATATATACGCGTAGATGACACTGTACGTTTTGACCGTTATTACTATGCACCATACAGGCTTAAGGCGATTTTTGAAGTTTGGCGGTCGCAAACCACACGTGGCATATAGCAGGCCCGCTTATGTAATGCTCATCAGGTCGAGACTCTGGTGGAGTTCTCGGAGTATCTCCGACAAAGTCGCCACAGCTAGAGCCACCGTCCATCGAACTACACGCTACTTGAAAAAAAAATCAATCGAACGAAATAACGGTGCTCCATGACATTGCATTATGTAGTGAGTGCGGTAGCCAAGCCATGGGTAGAGGTATGCCCATGGTTTCACAGACTGATTCTGAACTTCATTACTGATTTGCTACCGTGCGCGGTGTGTAATGAATCATCGGGTCTCCACTTCCTGATCTTGAATCAGTGCCAGTTTTTTAATTCCCTGCCACAGGTGCATGTACATTCGTGCCGTTCAACGGCGCAGTGATGTTCAAGCGCCATTATGACCTTCACTGCCTCTATCTACGGCACGGCTGGCAGTAGGACGTCAGAAACTACTGTTCCCATCCGAGGGTCTGAGGCTATGAGTGATTCAAAACAGCACGGACTCCGCGTGTCTCTCCTAACTTCCGATTGATTTCCGATTGGGCGATATGAAAGGAGGTCGAGACGGTGCCCCGCCTACGAATCACGGTGATATAAGGTCTCCTCACCCAGTCCCTCGCTTAGACGTCCCAGTGGTTCCAATCCCGAGACCTCTAACTCCCTGAATAATCTGCAAAAGTAATGGTCTCGCACGAGGAAACTGTGGCGATCGCGTACGCTGGTCTCTAGCTCCCTGGCTGAATATATCCTGAACTTGCGCCCAGCGTCATAGGAGTCACTGGAAGCGGGAAATCAACCGTGCGTAGTCTCTTGTGAAAGAAATTTGATAGCTGACCAATAACTTTCATAACCTAGTTTATCAATCTAGCTAGCGGATCCAGCCAGCCTGTCAGCAACTCCCTCCGCGGCTGCACCTCCGAATTGAAATCGTCAACGCTCTCCCTGGATGGGCAAACTGTCATGTTAATCGACACTCCGGGATTTGATGACACCACTCCGAGCGTCCTAGGGGTCCTCAAGTCAATCAGTGATCATTTCGCTGGACTGTAAGCACACACACGTTTCCTGGACCATTGAATTTATATGCAGGTACAGCCAAGGGGTCAAGCTGGCGGGTGTGGTATACATGCACTGCATCACTGAGGACCACATGCGCGGTGCATCGAGGCGCAATTTTCAAATATTCAGCAAATTCTGTGGTGATACAAGTCTCCGGGACGTCCTGATCGTCACCAACACGCGCGCCGCAGACGGGCCCAATGACGGCAAGGCACACAAAGAAGAGTCTATTCACACAGACGAATTCTTTGGCCCCGCGGTGGACAAGGGGGTTCGGCTGGTCCGCCACAATGGCTCGCAGACATCCGCACTCGCGATCCTTCGTCATTTCCTTGTTCCGAAGCACACAGTCCCCTTTTCCAGAGACGACACGCTCGGCCAGAAAACAAATCCAAATCCCACCAGCGCAGCCGCGGTGCGTGAAATCACGGGCCAAGTTGAACATCACACCAAAGCATTTCGAGAGCTGTGTCAAGGGATAGATATCGCAACGCTTGCGGAAGACGAAACGACCAAGAAGATACTTCAGGAGAATGCTAAAGACTCGCTGGAGGAAATAGAGCGCATACGATATGACCTCGAGAAAATGGTCACGGATTTTGCAACAGAAAATTCCCGACTTGCAGTCGAAAATCGGCGGTATAAGAACGATTTCACCACGCAGAGGGCGGAAACCGAACTCGGAATGAGGCTGCTTGAAGAGGAGTGCAGGGCTCGGGAACTCGCAGAGGCCAGTCGAGAGCAAGTTGAAGCGCAACTAGCCGAAGAACGCGCGTTATGGAAACGCCAAAGGATGGAGAGGGTGAATTTGAGGGAGCATGCGGGGCCCAGGTATGACAAACTTTTCGCGTGTGGTGCTCTAATTTTTGTCTTGCTTTGTGTATCTCGATATGCCTTTAATGGCTCCGCCTCACTGCTGTAATAGTCCTCGTTCCATTGGAACTTGTTTCTGTATTTATTGTAATTTATTTACTTTTACATTACACAATTGGAGAGACTAGATTTGCCAGATCTTGCACCACAGCCAGTTACCTTTCATTGAACGATAGCGGCGACGTTTTCTCGGCTCCATTGTTCTAGGCCAGATCGGTCCATTTCGGCCATTGAAGCGCGGAGTCCTCGTGTGCCCTTTAGAGCTGATCAGGTACTAGTAACGTTGTGAATGTGGAAAGTACCTTCAAGATAAGTGACCGCCAACAAAACAGCCTAGTCACCAGACGTTTTGGTCTGGCCGGACAGGTGCCTCGGGAGCTTAAAACATCTGATGACGAGACTAAAAACAGCCAAGCCTGAGAGTAGCGTGAAAGATGTGGATTCAATTGTTGCTATGAGTGCCACTGCGATGCAGATTGCACTTCCCTACTCAGTAGGCTTAAATAAATCCTAATCAAAGCTACCAGTCTGGTGACGAACTTGAACATTGAGCAAACTATTATACACGTCGAGCCAAGACTTGAAAATATGTAGTCATCGAATGGAGGAAGAGGAAAATTGCAAGAATGATTCACTTGCGGAAAATCATAGAATCTACCCTGTATGATAAGTTTCCTTGAGCCGCTTGCTCACGTACTCTCCAGCAGTAATCGAGCTATATTTTGCCGGCCTGTCAGCAGACACGCAACTTGGTATAGGCTACAAAGGTGTGTACATTGACCATTCTGCACTTTCGTCGTTTCACTGGAAATGCCACGCACCTCTATCTTGACATGGTAATCTGTACCGAAGAACAAGGGGATGGAATATCGTTCCTTTCCGCTCTTATTTATAGCTCGGTGGACGGTTGACTTAAAGATATCGTCTGTCCGACGAAGTACCTCAAAATCTTTACCTTCCAGAGAGAAAAAAGGGCAGCACGCACTCGTCCACAATGAAAGTTGGCCACCAATGCTAATTATGGGTGTTGTCGTGAACATTAAAACAGGGTTAAAAGGGCATAGCTCACTTGATGACTAATGTATCTTTGATAGGGGGTGCATCGATCCACCGTTTCTCTGCGTTCATGACTTGAAGTGTTTGGATTTCTGGCTGCTGCCAGAGGATGGTGAAACACTACGAAGGCATCGGGTCAACTTTTTCACGGTAATGTAGTACTCCGTTGGTGTTCTAACCTCGAAGCTGAAAAGTATATGAGCGATAGTAGGATCAGAGGTGACAAAATTAAGCACTCAGTATGGGCACCGATCCCGGGGGTGTCGTCGTCGATTTCGGGATATCCGTTCTGTAATGGATAATGAAGTACTCTCATGACTGCAGCGGAATTCTGGGTCTGGAAATGCTTAGTATTCATTATCGCAAAACATAAGCTACACGAGGTTGAACCTGCCTTGTCATCGAAATACCTCTCAGGCAGTTCGAGAGCAAGCGCAAAAAGTGGGAACAAAGTCTTGCCAACGTTCACCGCTGCATGACTAAAAAGAAGCGCTCAAATTCCAAGGTTGATTGTTTTAAGATTAATTTAACGCACTAGTATGCAAGGCAGGATTCCCTAAATCCTAGACAGTCGTTCAAGGGCCATACGTTGCCGCCCGCCATTGCACCGTCATTTACCCTCTTCTCGTCGTGCACTTTTGCTTCCGTTTCTTCCCATCCAAAATCAAAACTTTCATGGAAGTCGCCTTTGTCGTTATTAGCAGAATCAATGTTGGAATCGAGAGGTGGAATGTATCCTTTGAAATTGGCGACAGTCCTGTGGTATAACTTCATAATAAACTCAGCAGCGAACGGCGCAAGCGATGGTACGATAAGAGCCATACCTTCATTTTAGTCTCCATCGGAAGGCTAAAATACGTCTGGATTGCGGCAAGAACGTTATCCAGACACGATTGGGGAATCCCGTGGTTTCGTACTGGTGAATGTCCGTGTGCAATGAGTCCTGAGCCTTGTCGGTCTCCGATAACAAGTGCGCACCGTAGAAAAATCCGACTCGCATACACGCATCTCTAATTTCGTACGCTGTGTCCAACCTTCCTTCTGGGGTACCACACTTGCTGAGGTCGCTATGTTCGACGGGGTCAAAGGGCGGGTATAATGGCTGACTGACTCATGATCATTACACTCACATGATCGGGATGCTGGTGAAAGCGCCATTCACGCCAGCTGCAGTGTCTGCCAAGGACATGATGCGACCAGCCACTCTAGCAGACAGAAGATGGAGGAGTTAGGACGGTCAACAACGGGACAACCATCATGATATTATTCTGCGAAGTTTAGTGATTACATAATGTATCAAGTGATCTGCCAAGGATGCGCCACTGCTACTAGTAGCCAACTTTCCCCCGGGCCTCGGTAAAGACTAGTTTAAGCAAACGACGCAAGCAAGAAATGGAGGTATTTGACCGCAAGGCTCATCCAATTCAAGTATGGACGTAGGTAAGCTGAATCTTTATATCTATATCAATGACACAGAACGATGGCTCACTCGATCGTTTCTATCTCGCGGTGGGCGCGGCGGCCCCTTCACTGGCCGGCGCTTTAGACCCTGAGCTCGGCACGCTGCATCATGTACAGTTATCTTCGTTGTCGAGCGTGCTCCGGCCCAATTGAGTCATGGCAATGATGGCATAATCTAAAGAGAACATCAAATGTGCAGCATAGGATGGGTACCACACTGGCAGCTTCAAGCATGTATATAACACGCCTCAACTGAGTTTTTCACCGATAAATCGCCCTCATGGCAACCGCGTATTTCCAGTGGCTCAGTCAACAGCAGACGATCAAGGTATGTCGTTTGGTCAAACATATGGCGCGGTTGTGCTCACCTTCGTCAAGTATTGTAGAGGTATGGCGCTGCAACCATGTCCTTCGCGTTGCGCTCATTTCTGGTGCCTTCCAAGTTGCCCCGATATCTATCTGGGTATGTGCATCTTTGGTTGACCACCACCAGACTTATATGGATAGCACTTGCTGTACAGATCCTTGACTACCTCCTCACTTTTGATGAAGAAGTACGCAGCATGCGAGTCCTTCTAATATACTTTGTCTTACGTACTCCCCGTTCAAGGTAGGCCTGATGACTAGCCAAGGTGGTTGGGGCATCACGCATCTGTTGTACATTCCTACTCGATTCTTTCCGATCATAGGCTCGATATGTTCGGCCTACAGTGTGTTTTCTTCCGCTCTCCAACCGATTTGAAGATCAAGAATCCTAACACATCTTCTAGATGCGCTGGTGACGACTCGTCCCCAGACAACGGTAAGTGATCCCGTGTATCATTCGCCCAAGCGCTCACGCCTAGTAGTGCGTTGCCCTCTACCGATTTGCTGAAAGTGAGTGGGCAATTAATGTGTGGTAGAGTCCACGAAACCAAGAGACACAACTTGTAGTCATTTTGTTTTTGGGCATGTTCGCCGCTGAGGGTATGGTGTACGCTTGATGAAGCATGACCTGTGAACTTACAACTATACCCAAGGATTGCTCTTAATTCGAACTCTGGCATTGTGGAGTCATAAAAAGATGATCTGCCGAGCTCTTGTTGTCACATACTGCGTAAGTCACGTCAAGGGTATTAGCGGGGCGCTGACACATGCAACCGATCTATTCCGGCTTGCTAGATTGTCGGCATCGTGATGTTCATCTGCTCCACCATTTCAACTACACTCAAGTTCCAAACGATCTGTGCGGAAACTACCTCGTCGGTTACGACTGCCTTTGCGACTACCCTCAGTCAGGTCACAGTTGGGATGTTTTCAAGTGCTGCATGTTTCGAGCTTGGTAAGTCATGAATGCAAGAACATGCAAGCAGTGACTACACATTTCACACCGTCAGTCGTGCTCGTCCTGACTCTATTGCACGGATACGCGTTGCGTCAATCTGGTCGTTCGATCAAGGGCAAAGTTGTGGCCGCCGTCACTCGGGGAAACATGGTCTATACTATGTCGATCTTCTGTGCGTGACTTTTTCGAGTTCCTGTGTTATTATATTAATCACGGAGTTGGATGGACCAGTGACATCTATCGCCAACATAACTTTCTTCCTCTTGCCTGTCAGTTAGATGCTTCGTCATTGCTGTATTTCTCAGAGACTAAAGTGTTGTACCAGCTCCAAGATGGCTGGGAGGGTCTCCTTGCAACGTAAGTTTCCAAATTAGCGATCTGACAGTCCCTCGAAAATCACGTTTGGGTCATGGGCACAGTTTCCAAGGTGTTCTGCACGGCGTCATGGCTTCACGGATTCTATTCGACCTACGCGATGTACTCCGTGATCAAGGTGACACTGTCATGACCTCGGTGTCTGGTCTGCAATTCGCTGCTATACCAACACTAATGCCATCGGCCCGAGAGGACTGAATAGGCCGATTCCTGTAATATGTGTGTCCAGTGAATGTACACTGTATTCGTCGTTCTTTTTAAACACCTGTACGTTGCTTTGTAAAGAATTCCGATGCTGTGATCGTCAGTCCAGGGTGCACGATTGTCATAATTATCTTCTTGAGTGTACACGCTCAGCCAACCTGTGTAAGCGAGACTCTCCCTCTCCGGGAGCCTCTAAACCCGAATAAGATGTCAGCAGGCTGTGTAGAGAAATCGCTTGGATAATTAGTTATCGATCGCGCGAAAGTAAGCATCTATCAAGCATTTGCCCTTCTTCCGTACCAAGGTGACGAAAGGTGCAAACAACACATATCGTAAATCGCCCTGGGAAATGAACTTGCAATGAAACCGCACACAGCTATCGAAAATAATCGAACATCATCAATGCAAGCTGTGACACCCTGTTCACCGTGTTCATACAGTATGTATGATATTGGTTTGTGTAGTGCCAGACTGCCAGTAGAATTTACAATTTTCCGTCCCAAAAAATAATCAAGGGATAGGATAGACTTCGCTCAGCCAATCAGTTTGTGTAAATGGCTCACCGGCACCCACCAATCGTGTGAAAATGCTTTATCGATTGCAGATATTCAGGTTAGGGCGCAATTAACACTTGATAACAAGCATTCTCCGAAAAGGGTCTCATGTGGAGCATTGAGAACGTGGCGGCCAATTCCAATCATCCTGATGAAATGCCGGTAGTTGTGTATCTGTATATTAAGTAGACTCAGCCCGAAACTAAACAACGAAGGTTTACAGGTATGTGTTGATGTATGCCCAAAAATCTCGAAAGCGATGTAGAAAGCCAAGCTTCGACGAATATGCAGAAAAAGAGGATGCCAGTAGGAATTGAAAAAGACTAAGATATCCGGCGTATGTTGTTACTGTGGTATACAACGTGTGCGTGATCGGTAACGTGTATCCTGGCGAGTGGAATTAGCATGACATGCAAGAATGCCTAGGCGCCGATCTGAGTCCGGACAGACGAGGTCCCTGAATTAGGAAGAGTAGCTCATCCCCCTGGCAAATGACGCTGGATGTGAGGTGATGTCACCTTCAATGGTGCTGTTCCCACTTCCGATGGAAGCGTAGGATGTATTAGCGCGTCGAAATTGCGGGGAAGGAGCAGAACGCCATTTGTTTTCCCATGCGCGGAGCGCTGCTACAAAGCCAGGATTGGGATTGATACAAGGCCGATTACGTTTGACGAGTGCATGAGCCTGATCATATGACATCCCGAGATTATGGATGAGGTAAGCGATGACGATGGCTGGTGATCGCGAGATACCCTATCCGAAACCCGCCGTCTCAGCACTCATTTTTGCCAGCGTTTCTGACACGCACCTGCTGACAATGAACGAGAACATTTCCGCCGCTAGTGAGTGCGCTGGCGATGTATTGACATGCGCCTTCGAGATGAGGTTTGAGGTCAGCGGTGGGTTTGTCGTGAATATCTATCCTGAGACATCGAAAACCGTCTTTCTCTGATACTGGAAGCCACGGTGCATCAAGGACCTGGACAAGGTGTGTAATGTGGTGACTTTTCAGCAGCTCGCGGTCCATGGTTGCCGACATAGAACCAAGGAAGAGGCTTCCGGACGGCGCGTTGGACGATACTTGATTGACGGACTGGATGGTCGGAGACGATGAATTTGGATAGCGAGTGGGTAGAATTTGATGCATCGGTGTGCACATGGCCTCCATGACCTCTTGTGCCATGCCCTCGAAACGAATCATCTTCACGGATGGCGTAGATGGAGGGCGGAATTGGTGTCGACGTCGATATCTGAATGGCTAGATTTATGGCACAAGGATCATCTGAGAAAACGGGAAGGAGATGGCAGTCGTGGACACAAGGAATGTTAGGAGAGACATTGATTGGGGTTTGAGGTGCCCATTCAAATAGTCGATCATGGTGTGTGGTGGTGTGGAGCCTGAGTGCTCCGTTGCCTATTTTGGAAGACGGACCTGGGCTGTGTCATGACGGTCTAGACTCTTCAAGGAACTAGACTAACTATTATCTAGTCCTGCATCATTTTCCCCTGAAATAAATAAATATTTCCTCCTGGAAATGAGCGGCAAATTTCCAAGTCCCCCTTCATTAGTTGAGCGCCGGTCTTTTTTGCCATTGTCACGCACGCTTCGCCGTACGAGCAGATATTCACCCTTTCAGGTCAAATGCGAGGTCCCATCCGGTGCAGGTGTCATTATCACGTTAGAACAGACGAAAGTGCGCCCTCATAAGACCTGCAGCGAACGACACCAGCATACGCGCACCCGGCGCACATACGTACCAGAATAAGGGTCATCCTCGGGCCAAAGGTCGACAACTATCTTATGATGATGATGATGAGTTGTGCTGGGACACCGTGACGCTTGCATCATTGAAATCATGATGTTTGGATACCACAATCACATATCTGTCATCATAGAGTTCCCACCCCTTCAGGTGTCCTGAAGGGCCTCGTTGACCGCCTCAATGATGCCCTGACTAAACTTGTTTGAGGTGCATGATAATACCCCTTGTGCTCATCAATGTTGCCACCATTTTGGTACTGAATTCATCTCATTTTTGTCAATGGATACGTGGTCTTTGGAAATGTGCCACGTCGTAGATTCCGAGAGGTTCTAATCGCCCACCATCTCACTGGGTAAAACAAGTCTATATACTTTAAAATTGATGTGGAGGCTGCGGCGTCAACGACAGTTAGTTACATATGTGCTTGTGGCCATTAACATACCCCTTCATTGTCGCCCTGGTGTCAGTGCCATGACGTTCCCGGTGTCTTCCGAACCCACAAGAAGGGATATTGAATGACAACATTAATGACAGCCCACAGCGATGGGGCGTCTTTTCTTGCCTTGCTGCTCGTGTTTCTTAGCCACGCAGATCAGAAGGAAAGGAAGGATTGGGTAAGCGATCCCCCCCCGGAACTTGAGGACAATGGGCCAGACCTGCGAGTGATCTGGCCAGTATCTGGACGAAGATGGCTTACTTGAGCCTGATTCTAAGCAACAGACGCCGTACCTTTCAAGGGCGAATCAGCTCTTCATTTCGGAACTTTGCAATATCTTTACGTTCCCGGTGTCCAGAACGTCCACACGAGATCACCCTTCACCAAACCCCGTTGATCGTCGCAAGAACGATTCACCGGCACCGTCTGGCACAGTCCGCGCATATCGGCAATGGAGTTCTAACGTTGACATTTTAACGTAGAAAGTAATTTGAGTATTTCGGGGTGATCCAGGCACCAAAGCGACGGGAACCACTTGCTGGGCTGTACCAATCTGCGCCATCGGTGTTCGCGTTTGTAAATCGAATTGATATTTCGTCACCTGCATCTCAAGCAGTGCTGACCCGCAGCGGGCCAGCGACTGATCGTTATCAAGAAAATAAACGTACCTTAGTAGTTCGCTTTCCAACTCGGAGTTCCTGGAACAAGTCAGAAATGAGGTCAGTGACGCTCCGAATGCGTACATACGCGTATCAGGACAGGACCGTGTTCCGAAGAAAGAAAGAGCCGTGTGTGTGAAACAGTGCCAAGGACAATGTCCGTACATCGGGTTTCCCCATCAAGCGAAGTCGAAGGTGTCCATAACTGGCCCATGGGTCTTTGAGTACGTCCGTGCACGTGCACGGGACCGCGGGTGGACACATGGCCCAACGTGGCCTCGAAACGCTTCGGAAGGAAGGAACTCGTGGAGATAGAAGAAGCGCAGTCAGTGATGCGGCGAACCGAGTCAACAAGCTGCAAACACATCATTTGCGCTAGATAAGTTCCCAGCTTCCTCCTCAGGCCATTAGTCTTGGCGTTGGTTCCGGCAACTTCCCGCACCGGAAGGCAACGAGAACTGTAAAGCTGTACATAGCTATTCGAGGGATGTCTGCCACTTCGTGGTTGCCATCATGGGTTGGCGTATGCTCGTGTGTGCGCGGATTCGTTAACGTGAGGAGAGAAAAAAAAAAACTCGGCACCTTCGATCTATGTTGGTCGCCGTACATACGTGTCCATGATATTTGAGTAACTCGAGTTACCCACACTGATCAGCATATCGGAGGGATGTGGTTCTCAGTGTTTCTGCGAGGAAATAGCTCGCGTCTCCGCTTTGCCGGCGCTATAACATCGAACACGGAGGCGGCTCCAGTGGTTGCGTGGTGATAATCACCCTTGGCGAGAGCAATCCAAGTTGAACACGAATTTCAATTGCAGAGCATTTAGCTCCATTGACAGTTAACCCTAACTCTACCGGTATGTCCTTCAGTCTGCACGGTCTTGCATGATTTTGCGAGAAATGAGCGCAATATTAAGGACTCCATAGGAAATATGTCGGAAATGTGTCCATGATTCTGGAATGGAGTATGTGGTTACATGACTGCGAAATAGACGTCTAACCTTCCACCCTACTATGCGATAGCAACCGGTAACCAACGCAAACGATACCACGCAAGTGCAATTGCATTCAAACATGTCTCAAACTGAGGCTCACACCAAAGCGATTAAGTCACGACGAACAAGCGAGTGGAAGAGACAGAATTCACAACCATGAAATAAAAGAGGTCAGATCGTGAAGATTGCGGAACACTAGTCGTGAAGGGTATGGACTCTGGACAAGGAGGGAAACGGAGAGGACAGGTAGCGAGAGGGAGGGAAAACGACATCGGCGTTTGGCATAAATGAAGGGTCCTCTACAAGACCACGCAGTGGGTTTTCTTGTTGCGTACCCGGTTAAGAAGCGCAGCCCGAGTGGCATACTGGAAGACCTCGCGAACACCCTCTCCCGTTCGTGCTGAGCACTCGAGGTAATGCTTCGCTCCAATCTTGTTGGACACAGCCATACCCTATGGCAAGTCACCAGGTAAATGGAGCTAAACGTAGCATCAACACTGGCTACTCACCTCCTCGGGGGTGACAGGACGCTGGCTTGTCTTGCGGAGCTCCTCAATTACCCTAGGATCACGCCGCAGGTCTTTCTTGCAACCGACAAGGATGATAGGCAAACCAGCGCAGAAGTGCATGACTTCTGAGATCCACTGGGATAGGTACTTTTAGAATAAATGAAAACAAGACGTTAAGGGGAACAAACCTTTTCCTGCACGTTGTCCAACGAGTCTGGAGAGTCGACAGCGAAACAAATTAGGATGACATGAGAGTCTGGGTAGCTAAGAGGCCGCAGCCGGTCATAGTCTTCTTGACCGGCAGTATCCCATAGCGCCAATTCGACATGCTTGCCGTCAACCTCGACATCCGCAACGTAGTTCTCGAATACGGTGGGAACATAGACCTAAAACGATGATAGAAATAGTTAAAGTGCAAAGAAGGAAAGGAGGGAGCAAGAAAATACCTCAGGGAACGTTCCTTTGGAGAAAACGATCAACAAACAGGTCTGGTGCGGAAATCAGAACGGATGCAGAGGACAAATGGAACGAGAAAGACCTTGCCACAAGCACCATCACCGACGATGACAAGTTTCCTCCTGATTTCAGACATTATGTGAACGTAGAAAGTAGGACGTTGTTCGTAGAGCGGGCGCTGTTGGAGGTGATGGTGTTGAGCGAGACAAGAAGTCGCACGATGATGATACAAGGCGGCCTTTTAATCGCTCTTTCAATTTGTCACGTCGTGCCACACCTGTGCCGCCAATGCCGTACAGCCTTGTCCTCACAGCTTACCCGACGGATTCTAGCTAAGTACATGTGATTCCTAATGCCTCAGAGGGCTGTGGTCCGCTGACGAGAAGCCCTCCACAGGTTTCATACTCGCCCTCGGGACCGTAGCTGCCCATTTTACATATCTGGATTTCGTCCACATGCCATGTTCCGAAATCCACGTTGACAGGCTGTTGCCAGCCAGGCTCTGCGTCAGGTTCCAAGAGGACAGCCTGTGCAGCAGCCGACGCCAGGAGACTCCTGTAAGAGAATGGCTGCCGTGGTCCTCTCGCCCTGGGCTTGCGATAGGTAGTGTTGAGAATCGTACAGTGCAACTGATGGAGGACACTCTCATGTCTGGTTAGAAGAATAGTACACAAAACAAAACGAACCTTTAGGGGCCGAAGCTCCGTGATGAAACCTGCATCTACAAATGTCTTGTTCACCATCTCTAGCATGTTGTCAGTGAAGCGAAAGGAATTGTTGCAACTCTGCCATTCACCTCCGACTTTCTGTAGTAATTTTGCATCCTCGTTCTCGTGTGGGGGTCCAAACCAGAGTACATGTGCCTTAGCTGGATCCCCGCCGTCAGGTGGCATGATGTTCATCATGTGAAGAGGAACTTTGAGAGGGGAACCGCATAGCAACTCAGAAATCCGTGGCCGAAGCGATGTCAGAAGTGAGAGGGCCGCCGAAATGGTCTTTCTTGAATCAGACGCTTGTCCATCAAAAGCGATGTTAGAATCGTCAGAGTCTTCGAGCGACATCACGCCCAGTGTCAGATGTAGTCGACGCGGAGGAATCACGATTGACTGATCGAGCCCGGGCAGCGCCGGCGTTACTTCCAACAGCCCGTTCGTAAAGGTCGACACGCATTTTTGAAGTGATATATGATGACCCTGGAGGCGATCACTGGTCAGTGGCGATGACAGCGGTCAGGACCTGAAACTGACAATCGGAAGCGATATGACTTTCAAGGGGTTCAGCAAGAGGGGATAGCAAAGTGAAGTACTAATACTTGCAGTGAGTGAGTGGAAGTCTGGCTCTATTCTCTCTGCCGTTGCCATTGGGATGGCGAGTTCTGAACTGTCGCCTGGCCATCGAGGATCCTCGT
>JBBPOE010000616.1:0-17516 GCA_038091295.1 Tylopilus felleus | reverse complement strand
CCCTAACCCTAACCCTAACCCTAACCCTAACCCTAACCCTAACCCTAACCCTAACCCTAACCCTAACCCTAACCCTAACCCTAACCCTAACCCTAACCTAACCCTAACCCTAACCTAACCCTAACCCTAACCCTAACCTAACCCTGAGAGTGCACACAGCACTGTTTTCGCACGTCCTTTGCAGGATGCCTTGATGCACGAAAGTGATGTTTTGGAGACGTCGGAGAAAAAATGCAGCTTTTTAGCAAACACGTTCACTAATAGGAGGGAGAAAAGGGTGAACAGAGGCTGAATGGAGGGTCCTTGCAGGATGGGTCATCCTGCGTGGGTAATAATATTAGGGTTAGGACAAGATCTTAGGGTTACATAGTGAAAAGGGTTTGTGTTTGTTGTGGTCCAAAATTGTTGCTTACATAATCAATGTTGTAGCTTGTTGTGTGATGATTATTTTTGCTCTATTGACCATATTTTATTTGTTTGATTTGGTCAAGTTATGATTTTTTCTTTCTTTCTATATTACTGTCCTTCCATCCTTCCATTTCTGGGGTCAGAGATGGTAGATCAGATGGATAGATCAGCTGGTCATCTTCACATCTTGCTGGGAGATGAGCTGCTCACCAGTTGTGCGTGTTGACTTTGTAGTCTACCAGCTGCCTGATGGCAGCAAGCTGCAACATGCCATTGCACCCCTCAAATGCCTTGAGGGTCTCATCAAAGCTGGTCTGCTCTGCGGGGACAAAGCAGGAATCCTGGCAGAACTCAGTGTCATCTTCAGCAACATGGTCAATGCCAACAACGGTGTGGCCCAATTGGAGGGCTCTCGGGACAACACTGTTGCATCCAGTCACTGCTATCTTCATTCTCGTATCTGGCCAAGACCAACCAAGGGGTTCTCATGGCATGTCACCCTCCCTACTCAAAACAAGCAACTGGATGCACATGGTGATGTTGACCTGTAGACACATCAGGCCTTTCTTGGGAACCACATTGTGGGTTAAATAAGTCACATGACAGAGTTGCATCATGAGTGTGACAAGTCACATCACAGTTTCAGACTCCAACTTATCTCTTCTTATCTCCCTACCACCATCACACATCCCCCTCATTCTGACCCTTCCTCATCACCTCGAGCTCATCAGACAAGTGATATTTATCTATCAAGTGTTAAAGATGGCAGTCTCAATGAATTTACAGATTTGGAGACTGGTTCATGGGTGGATTCAATCACAGAGGGGGAACAGATGTAGCAGATTATGTAATCAGCCTAAAGTAAGTACCGCTCTTGGCCAAGGCTTCTCACTAACATGACATGCCCGCTGCGCTGCTACCCTCTCCCACAACACACACAAAGAGGACGCAGAGCCCAAGGGCAACACCATGACAACAACAACAATGTCATGGCACCATCGAGCACACCAACATGATGTGCATGTCATCACATCCTCACCATTGTTACCACTCATCCCACCATACAACACCCGAGGCGACGAGGATGACAACGACACCGCCATGACGTCGACACCGCTACAACCTCACCCACTGCACGCCAACAATGAATAGGATGCCCCACCATGACGCGTGAACAACATGACACATACCAATGATGACAACCATTGACGCAACCCACGCAACGAAAACAACGGCGAATGTGCCATCACATCCACGCCGGCGGTACCGCCTCCCCCACTCCACAATGACAACACGCGTGACACGCGACGCAATGTGGACAACGATTTCAACGCAACCACGCAATAACAACGCCGCCACTACCATCTCTTCTTGTCAACTTGCACGTTTCGGTCTCATGTGCCTCATGTTCCATACATTTGTTTGTATATACTACATTGTGTATACATCTGTTGCTCCCACCTGTGAGCGGGTCGATCCCTGACCCCTAAGCGCTGAATAGTAGTTCATAACTCACTGAAAGTGATTGGAAAAAGCAACTGAAATTCAAGGCTGCAAGCCACGGTTTTCACCTAGTAGATCAGTGAAATACAGTCATAAATCCGCTGATATTCAGAGTGGATTCGTGCCACTTCATTGGTTTTTCTTCCAATGATCTTTATGTACTAAGTCAGTGAACCTCAAGTGAATACCTACTGAATCTAGCATTGAAATTCACGGGATCCACTATGAGCCACAGTGTATTCACACCACCACAGCTCGTCTCGAGCGCTTCACCACAAATCCTGCTCACCCTCTAGGCCTCCTGGCCCTCCATTTCGAGTTGAACTTGGAATGGGTCTGCATGTGATCTAGGATGGCTGATATGGTCTAATATCCAGGTACGTTCCTCGTCATTCGTTCGTACTACCAGTGCTGACTCGTGTCTTTTTCAGCTAGCGCACCCCAGGTCGTTTCAACTTCTTTCGAGTCACGGCATGTTGCGCTCGTTGCAGCAACTTTGTCAGCATGTTTCAAGCGTCCTCGACGCACCCTGACACTGCCGACGTGTCCGCTTCATAACCCAGCGCGTCTAGGTCGTCTCAATCCCTCCAAGGTGCGTATCTGTACACCTTCGCTTCAAGCGTTCACTGATGCATTCTGACGTGTTTCGCAGTTTGTACCTGTACGCAACACGCGCCGAGCCAACGAGGCCAGCGGGCACATCGCAGAACCCACCACACGAAGTCGAACCACTCTGGGAAGTGGTGGACGACAAAGTCGAGAGCTGGGAGGGAGTCGACGAAGATTGTCACGCGCATACCAAGCGTGTTGACACGGACGACGAAGAATGTCGAGCGCATACCAAGCGCGTCGACGAAGAAACCAGTCGGGTGAAGACGTCACCACCACCACGACCCCAGACGCACCCGAGAGCACATCGCTCGAGGGGGAGCGCATACTACAGTCGAGCGACGGCTGCACTGAGCTGACCGTACGCAAGACGGACCGGTCGACGAAGACCAGCGCGAGCGCACGAAATCGCGAGACCACCCTGCCGACACAACCACGACGGATCCATGAAGACCGTTGGAGGACCCTGCAGACGCGACGAGGGACGATGAACGTCACACAGACGAGCCTGTAGAGCCGCCCGACAAGCCTGAGGGCATGGGAGGACGAGGTGGCGACCAGAGTGTCGAGGAGGTGGCGAGGAGAGTGTCGGGAGCGTCAGGAGATGAAGCAAAGGCCACAGGCGACGACGACGACGAATGTCGACCTGGGAAGCCCAGAGAACCCCCCGACGACGCAACACGCACCTCGGGAGCTCGCGCAGAAGCGATGAGCGAGTCGGATGGCGAGGACCTGCGAACGGAGTCAGAGAGCTACAACCACGTACCTGGAAAAGCCCAATGCGAGATGAAGTATGCGGGCGGTAGTACAAACGGTCGCGACGACGAATCCGAGCACGCGCAGGCGATAACGGCCGAAACGACCAACCAGAGTGAGTCGAGAGGGCGCACAGGAGGCGCGGGAGACGTCGACGACGATGGTGGAGGCATTAGCAAGCCCCGCGAACCATCCGTCACGCTGCACGACGCAACGCACGACCCCGCCCACGTCCATGTCGACCCGGATGGTGACACCCACGCCGAACCAAACGGGAGCGTCGCGCTCAAAAGCGCAGACGCAGGATCCAACGAGGAGGTCACAGAGGAGCGCCGAAACGCCCAGGCCAAGGCTGCGCCACGTCGTATTGTGCCGATCGAGGGAGAGAGAAGAAGCGCGTTGGCGCGTGAGCGACCAACGACGGCTGTCGAAGAAAACGATGGGCGCCCCTTATTAGACCACGATGACGTACCTGAAGGTTCTCCGGACCCACCTGCATCACCTGACGAGCCAGCGAACACGCCGAGCAAGCCCCAGAGCTTCGAGCTCGAGGGGGAGAGGAGGGCAGCTACGAGTTGCGACGTCGAGCTTACCGGCGACAATGCAAATGCGTCAGGAGCCCAAGAACACCTCGAGGACGCCAGGAATGTGCCGAAGAAGCCTACAAAAGTGTCAGAACACGCTATCAAAAGGTTGGAGCGTGAGGTTAGAGAAAACTCACCAAAGGAGGCTCGAGATGAGCTGGACGACCCAGGAGCCGACGCGGACATGTCGGGACCATCCCAGGCCGACGAGGACCCTGGGAATCGACCTAAGGTAGCGCATAACGCGTCAGAACGTGAGCGCGTATGCTCAGAGCACCAGAAGGAGGAAAAACCCACCTGGGAGGCTCCAGTCGAGCTAGAGGACCCGAAACACGACGCAACGCCACGATGCGATGCCCGCAGGTACTGGGAATGTCCTAGCAACGTCAGAAATGAGTGCGCCGATGAAACGGTCACACCACGTCGAGATACGATACCATAAGGCCCTAGAGGCGACCCAGAGGCGTCGAAAGACATCGAGGGCGTTTGGAGCCGCGGGAAGGTTGTCGACGACGGGGAAACCGATGGGACATGCCCTAGGAACGTCAGTAACGAGCGCGCCGATGAAACAGACTCGCCGTGTCGAGATAGAGGCCCAGGAGGGCAGTTGGACCTCCCAGAGGAGCCGAGACGCGTCGAGAGTGTTCGGGACCGCCGAAACGTTGCCGACAGCGCCGAATGACGTCGTTGACCTACTCACCGATGTCTCCCACACTGAATCTGACCTCGCCAACCACAAGCGACGTCTGAGTCTCCTCGCTCGTAAGCATGTCTCGTCCTACCTCTCAGCCACAACCCCTTTCGTCTACATCCACCAACGCCTGTCCTTTCCACAACTCTGTTGGTGTCCCCAGTTCCAGCACCAGCACCAGCACTGACATGGAATGCACACACGACGGGCATCCCCCTGAAATGTGCCCACTCAACTGGTTCCGCCCCATGTAGCTGCATGGGATCCAATCCCACGTGCGCGATGGCCTCCTGCATGACATGGAGAGGTGCATTTTGGAACACACCCACGAGTAGCAGGTGACGGTGTGCGAGTGTACGTACCCAGTTCCAGCAGCAGCGCCAGCACTGACGTGGAACATGCATGACAGGCATGCCCACGAAATGTGCCTACTCGACTAGTTCCGCCGCATGTTGCTGCACGAGATCCAATTTCACGTGTGCGACGGTCTCCTGCACAAGGTGGAGAGGCACATTTTGGAACACACCCACTGTGACGAGTAACAGGCGACGACGTACGGTCACTCGCCCGTCATCCTGTCGCTATCATTTCGTTCGTCTCGTCACCATCATTTCGTTCAAGTTGCCTGGCATTCTTTTTTTTCCCGCAGGTTTTTCATCCGAGTCCGTCGTTTCCATTCCCGCTGCCATTATGTTTCAACTCGCCGCTATCTCCTTTTTTACCGCTGTACTCTTCTCTTTTGCCACCGTCTCTCCTGCCCTTGTTTTTTTGCTAATGCTCTTAATTTTTTGCCGCCATCTTTCATCCCCTCCCCTTCCCCAATTAGGCTCTTGACTGCCGGTGCTTAGCGTAATAAATCTGTTTCATTACTTATCCCCCATAATTGTGCTTATCCACTTGAAATGCCAGTCATGTTCATCTCTGTGTCGAGTGATCAAGTGCTCAAGTGCACGATAAGCCCCAGATAAGAGTATTCTCAGAAATGAGATCTGCTTGAACAGCTATGCGTGTACTTGGCAATTCAACCTGATAAGTAGGTATAAGGAGCGTGTACGTGACGGACGAGTAGTTGTCACATTTGCTGATGATGCAGGCAATGTTGAGACTCCTGCCCAATGACAAGTTTGCGGAGTCATGGCAAGCATGGTCTGGTATTGGCTTATTACTGCAATGGTGATGGTTGTTCTTAGGGTGGCCTAGAGAATAAGTTGAGTCAGTTCCGTCTGGAGTTCAGCGCTCAAAAGGTCAGAAAATGCTTCCCGTGTTTCCGAGTGCGGAAGGGTTTCCGGAATTGTGGTTCCAAGATCGGAACCCGGAACTTGTGGAACCACGTAGTTGTCGGAAAACCTACTACTCCACACCGTATCTAATCTGAGCTCATGTTTCAAAACGTTAAGCCTACTGAGCATTGCGCTTGGGAATTCCTCTGCACCCAAGTCTTATACACCGCCTTCGACGTCACCCAGGATATGAATGCCTCCCCCCCAGCCCATCCCACAGCCCTGCCCTCAGCACTGACCACCAGTGGCACGTCTTTCTCCTCGTTCGGCTACCTGACACCCACGTTGACATCGGCAACATTGACCCCCGCCAACGTTTACCGCCAACCCCTCACGTTTCAAGGCCAAACACCACCCCAGAGCGAGCAGGAGCACGACAACAACGCCTTTACTTGGCAGCAAAAGCACCCCCATGGCCCCAACACATCTACCTCATCTCATTCCCAAATTCCCTCCCAGATGCAGGTTCAGGTCCCATCAGGCCACTCATCCTTTGCCAGAAAGACCCCCCTAGTGCCCACCACCATTGATCCGGCCAGCGCAGCTCCAGCCTGTGCACCCTCTATCTTTCCCACCCCTCCAAAATATCGTTTAACTTCTCTCCCTACGTCCCTGTATACCCCAAACCTTTCCCATCCCTATAACCCATCCTATCCCTCTTCTTCCACCTCCGTGCCGTATACCCCTTACCATGCTTCTCCTGGATACGCGACCAACTCGACTTCTTCCACCTTTGGTCCCTCTACCTCCAGATCCTACGCTTCTGCCTCGACTAATACTCAGCCGCCACACCTGTCTCATGACGCTTGTCCAACACCTACCTCGGCTTACCCGCACCCACCGCCTTCCCCGACACCCACGACGACTCATCCACCTTACCCCCACACACACTCATCACCCCATTATGTGCCTCCACCTACTTCCACTTCTGCTTATACATTCGAAGATACCGGGTCCAGTACAACGTACGAGAACCAAGCACCAGTTCAACCCGTTCGCGGACATCCCCAACTCCAGGCCACTCTGTATGTAATCTCCCGCGCTGCTTCAACGTGGCCTCGACCTTATCTGATTCGTCATTCTCAGCGACTCTCGCATTCGGAACTCAGATCGTGCCCGGTACCCGCATGTGCAACCTAAAATCGCTAATGCGTGTATAGATTCTCGTCACGAAATGTACCCTCACCTCCCTGTCCTTACATCCATCCCTGCGTCTGCAGCTGTTAATGCAAGGCACTCCCGGTCGTTCTCTCAGCACGCCGACACCCGTTCTGGGTACTCCCATCAAGGCGACTCGCAACCTGGGACATCTTATGCACAGGGACAACCCCCTACGCATGCCACACAGTCCGAGGTGGCTTGCCCTTACCCTCCGGAACCATGGACAAGCGCATATACTCAGGATACAAAATATACCTACCCTCAATCATATGCTCCAGAACCTTCAGCACGTGCACATGCCGGGTACACTCAAGATCCTCCCACTTGGGTCGGCTATCATCCAGAGGGTCCAACGCAGCCTCAACACCCCCACGACTCACATACTGGTTATCTTCATGTGCAAGAGTCTCATCGGAGTAACAGAGCAACTGGAGCTCCGTCTGTTCAGGGAACAAGGCAGTCTTCCAGGACATGAGACACGGGTATACCTCTTCTAAACCGTCTGCTATACCGTCCTCCTACCTACCAGCCGAGCAAAGGCATGCCAGTCGTCCACTTTCACCCCTTTAGTATGTTCCCAATAACACTAACCGGTGGCCCTCGTTTGCCGACTCATGTTGTGCTAGTGCATATCCCAGCAACAGCGAGCCTTATCGGAGCGGGTACGATATGCCTGATTCTATGTCAGCCCCAGAAATCGTAGCCTTGCGACAAACTACTGCGGAACACAGCACTGCCGAGAAAGACATGGAAATCATCCGAACCGAGGGCGCGCTTGCGACAAGCTTCAAGTTGGCGGCTGCGGCAGCAGCGTCTGGTGGTGCCGTGGGTGCAGTAAAGAACACATATCGAAAGAGAAGTGTAAGTTGTTTCCTTGTGTTTCCATGGATTCGAGGGCATCGCTCATGGATGTGCAATGCTAGCGCGCGACACTCCCTGGAAAATGTCATTTGTGTAATATTAGAGAGACGCCTAAGTGGCGCCGAGGTCCAGATGGTCCCTGGACGCTGTGTAACGCCTGTGGCCTTTGTGCGTATCGCCTGCCACGTGACCACATGTACTCAACTTGGTTCTCTCTTATAGCTTATGCAAAGCTCGTTCGCAAATGCGATAAAACGCTGGCTGCAGAAGGCGGGTCCGGAACGATGGTGCTCATTGACATGGAAATGCTTCGTGCCTCTGCTCGGGCTGCTGCAAACAGGAATGGAGAGATGAATAAGATGAGCGTCCACATGGGCACTTTCCAGGTCATGCCTACCAACACGAACATTAACAGCAAATCAGGGTCGGCACACGGCCGACAAGCACCACTAATAACCCAGGCCCAATTGCCACCACAACCACAACCCTCGCAACCGTTAACGACACAGCTCCCTCCGCTTGTGAATTCTTCGGGGACGCCGCATCTTCACCCGCATGGGGTAGGATCTGGACAAAGGCACCCGTTGGTGCCTTCGCAGGGCAACACCGCGACCTACCCGACCACGACCTTGACAAACGCCCGCTTGGATTCCACGGTTGCCTTAGACTGCACGAACCCCCCCTGGGATACAGTCATATCGGTCAGTAAATTGCCGCACCAAGACCGACACGTATGTCAACACATAAGTCAAACAGAATCCATCCCCTCGTCTAGGACCACCGCACGTTACATCAACGCATCGAGGGGAGATAGATTGTAAAATATGGCCACAAAGAGCTTGGCCAACCTATCCATACGCCTGTCTTTAGTATCTATGGTGGCAAATTCTGACCGAATATAAACTCACGACGTCCAAGTCCAACTTGAAGCAGCTAAAGAAGGCCTGTATGATGACAGGGTTCTGGAATGGCGTCAGTCCTAATCCTCACTATTCGTATCATGGCTTTCTTACAGATTCCATGGCGCCCGGTTGACTGAGCATCGACAGAGATGTCTGTGGCAAAACAGGCAGCGCATTTGATACGACCGTCATTCCCTCGACATTTGGAGTGTCGAATTCGTAAACATGATCGGCTGGTCCAATTGAATGATGAGTATGTTCGCTAGCGTGAGCCACACCACCGTGAGCTGCCACTGAAATGCAATACATATCAGCCCCAATAGCGGTGGCAGGGCGGAGCTATTTACATCACAGACATCTAGGCAAATAATGTATACTACGACACAGTTTGATTACCACACGGCGGACGAAGAGAAAGTGAATATATTACGTTTTTGAACGAATGATAGCAATAGCATCGTCTTAGCGAGACCGAGCGAGGTAAGTGGAGAGGCTGATGACGCTAGGGATATTATGGTAACCGTATCGAACTATGAACCTCACCTCACGGTAGTTCTAGAGTTCCGATCTCCGGACTACTGGAAGTGTCAGAAGTGTTCCGACTCTTAACTTCGACCTTTAACTTATTTCAAAATCTATTACTATACTTTACAGAATATAAAGTATGAGAAGGTACCGTCGGTGCTTTCGATGCCGCGTGCTTCCGAATCCGGAAGAGGACTTGCGGTTACGGAATGTTGGTTCCAAGACTGGAACGCGGAACCAGCCGAATTATGACTTTCTCCGTTAGATATTATCAGGCGCTGTATGGGACTGTTATGATCTGGAGTGCTTAGGGGACGATATCTGCAAGTGAATGGAGATCAGCGTGGCAACGAGGAAGGAGACGAGAGATGACAATGACAATGCTATTGGATTAAGAGAGAAATGGGAGCAACACGATAAGGGAAACATGGCACAGTGTATTGAGCAAGGTCACATCCAAAGGCCACTTTTGAGGGGTGCTGATCGAGATGAGTGAGGGAGAGAAAATAACGCACCAGGAGGATGAACGGCGAGACTGAGGGTCCAGAATAATCGAATCTAGACAGTGCTGTTGGCACTGTCATGAATGGACAACGAATAACCAGGCCTGTGTGTATAGATATGAGCGAAAAGTCAGCAATGGGCTGGTCAAGGATGAACCGGTATATAGCATAATGTATTTGAGCTCGGGGGTAAGATGCAAGGCCATTCACGGTCGATCCATGTACATCAACACCTGCGAGTCAAATTGTGAGTACACATTCAAGATGGCATGTCAAGCAGACTCATAATACATGGGGGACGAGATGGAGACAGAGCGGGTCACTCGGGCGCAAGACTTGTAGACTAGAGCAAGATTTAAGTCGCCACATTGTCCACTCGCTCGTTAGCACGCAAAACTCAAGTCTCTACGTCGTTGAACATCCCATATGATGATGTAGTGAGAAAGCCGGACACAGAGGATCATACCAGCGAGACACTTACTTCCTAGCGAGCTGCCATATAACCGGAGGTAGTAGTCTATGGCAATGGGTTTCCAATGCCCTGGTCAGCAACAATCGAATCCTGCCAGGCGGTTTCCAAATCTGTCAGCGTGCTATTACGATACAAGATGAAAGTATGGTGAAAGCTTACTTGTTCCGCGGGAAGGACCGAATGCGATGACCGGACAGCATATGTTTAAATGACTTGGTGGATGTAGACATGAAACATTAACCTAGAAATATCATGATCGACGACACCCACCGTTCCGAATGACACCTGATTGCAATAACAGCATTGATCTTTGTTTGGGTCGAGATCAGTCCCTCCCCCTAGGGATGCCTCACTCCGTCTGTTTCTGATACTTTTCTGGTGCCGCGACGTTGCCAAACACACCCATTCCCTGTTGTTACACTTATATTCTAAGCGTGAGTTGGCTACAGATCAATAATACTACATGAAACCTTTCATGGCTGGAAATATCGGGTCTCTTTCACCTGGTGCCAAGGATGGAATCTCGACCGTTTCAACACCATCCGAGTAATACGGTCCTCGATCTTCTACGAATTGCTTCGCCTCATCGATCGACATCTTCATCCACGTCAGTAACAGTTCTGCACACTCTACCGCGAACCCCATCTCTCCCCGGTCCTCGTCTGCGAAGCTTGAGGTGTCGTTTGCGTCCGGTCTACCCCGTCTGGATTTGGATTTATGTATTATTATGAGCGCTAGGCTGACGAGACTTTTCTTCAAGACAGTGCCTGTAATGTCGAGGGTAACTCATACGGTGGTCAGGAACTCTTGTGGATGGTTCACTTACGTGCTTCGGTTCGGTACCTCAGAGCGATCATCATTCGACACAGCGTACGGAGGTATCCGGGGCGATCATCATTCGTCAGCGTGTCTTTATCGTCAACGGTACCGAGAGACAGAGCTGAACGAGTGAGGTGCATCGTGTCGTAGGTGTAGAAGTAACCACCCGAAAAGATGGAAGCGACCGGAGTATAGACGGAGTGTAGCGTTCCTGGGGGTTGAAACCTGTATGATGTTAGCAGAGAGAACGAAAATCGAGAAACAAAACGTCTGATGCACTTACATGATATCACCTTCCTCAAGACATACCGTAGCTATATCTGCCTTGGAGTATGTTCCTCGTTCCTCTGTCTTCGCCGCATGTTGGAAGACCTTCGGAAGCCCATCCAGCGAGGACGGGAGAATGTTGCGTTTCGGGCGCA
Source organism: Tylopilus felleus (assembly GCA_038091295.1). Lineage (NCBI taxonomy): Eukaryota > Fungi > Basidiomycota > Agaricomycetes > Boletales > Boletaceae > Tylopilus > Tylopilus felleus. Next base: position 6,020 of record JBBPOE010000616.1, on the reverse strand, counting down.
TGACCGCCCATAGCTTGGCGCCTGAATTTCCGACGACGTACGTGCACATTCCGCAGCAGTCGTAGTGTGGGAGTGTCAAGTATCCTGGATGGGTCACCAGTCTCCACCCCTGCGAACTCCAGGTGGCTGAAGGGATGACTAAAGGTCCACCGCCCTCGACCACGACTTTGGGGGCAGCCTGCTGTGTCTTCCTCGCTTTCCGAACGAACCTCAGGTGCATTGTCTGGTTCCAGGCGATGGTAGAGTCGAGCAGAGGGGATGCCCAGGCAGGTGGGTTTGGGTTTAAGTCCTTACCATCCAGGTAGTTCCCACACGTCGTCGTGTCCGGAACCAGGTCCATAAAGGTTGCCAGCGTCGTTATCTTGTGGATCGTCATCTCCGGCGAGATTTCTCTGCTCTTAGCAAACAGCACCCCGTCTACCCACTGACATCTTTGTCCGAGGTCTCCAAATTGCAGAGCCATGAGCGTCTTTGATAGTCTGAGTCTCAGAGCTAGTGCCAATCCTCGTACGACGACCGCCGTCGATTGAGCTATGTGTGAACGAATATTCGTCAGAAACCCTTTCAACACCTCGCCCAGCGTTTCTTCGTCACATGCACACGGTTCCCGTAAGACTTGAGGGAGCTCGAGCTCTACGACCAAGTCCTTTACTCGGAATGCATCGGGTTCAGGACCGCACATTCCTGACCCGGAACGCTCTACCGAGGCTCGACTTGCTAGGTCTGTCACTACAAGTCGCTCCACGTCCTTTAACACGTTATATATTAGTAAGAAGGAAGACGGTTATAACCACTATCTCACCTTTGAGCACCCTCTTCCAGAAAAGGGAAGGTGGGTCTCGAACCCAGCATCCCATGGCACCGTCCCACATCCTTCTGGAAAGCCGATGGATGAATTTACAAAGCGTCTCTAAATCCAAAGTTCAGATTAGAACGGAATATCCTACTCAACGATGAGCATACGTACCGGATCCTTTGCGTCTCTATCAATGGGTGAGGTACCTGTAGCGAGTCGCGGCCGTTCTGTTTCCACCGTCAGATTACAACTATAGCGGAGATAATTTGATACGTACTTGGTATCGTTGTGTCTTCTACTGACAACCTCGTCTCTCCCATTTTCCTCTCTACATGAAGTTTCAATGACGTGAGCGATTATGGGTCGAGATTCCATCAGACTTACTCGCGGAATCCGGTCGCCGGTTGGAGTGAGGAGTCGATGAAATAACCTTCAGCTTTCCTGGTTCGAATGTTTCTTTGAAATAATTCAGGATGGCGTCGACGCTTCCAAATCTGCATCGACGATCCTCCGCGTCGTGGTCCGTCGGCATCCAGTATGGAAGTGCTCCGCTCGTGAAGCACACGGTGGACGATTTTCCAGCTGGATGGGTTACTCCCGACATGATTTCTGAGATTCTGACGTTCCTCCAACCATCCGGGAAGTTTACGTGGAAAGTTGTCGTCGAAAAGTCGTAAGCAAAGTCGCCCACCGAAGGAATTGGTAACCAGGTACCGCCGTTGAGGATAAATAACGTTGCTGCTCCACCATCGACGTCGGCGATATCCAGTGAGAGACCCCACTTTTCTTGAGAGAGTTGTCCGAGAGTTTGCTCCATAGTGGTACCAGGTGAGTCGCGTGAGCGTTGTGGTGGAACGCGACCACAAATATTGTGGCCTCAGCTCCGGGTGATTACGTTATCATTCAATTACCTATGTCGTAACTTTAGTACTCAAGCAGTTGAACTGCAACTTGAGCACCCTAGCTTAAATAACAATAACTCCCAGACAGATCACCCTTATAATGTCACGTTCGCTACATTATTTAGGCAAAAAAACAAGTATCCGATATACCGAACTAGTTCAGCAGATTTGAACAGGCTACCAGTCTGGTATAAGCTGTAGACCCGGAATACTCGGAAGCCTGGGCGACCCGGAGCGCCGGAACAATGGGAACGTCGATAACCTAGCTTGATATAACTATCACGTAACAGCACGTTTAAATCTTGCCAATGTCTGGAACTGTCCTTATGCCATGCGTATATAACTAATATCATGGTTCGTGGGACATGTACGTGGCATTCAGTTGATAAACGAGGAGATGTGTATTCACTTGACCATCTTTTGCGTCAAATGTTCCACCTGAACCTGCAGATTATGAGCCTGAGCCACAAGTCGCCGGCTTCCCTCCCTTTCCTCAGCCTGCTGCCTTTCCATCTCTGCGACACGTGTACTCATCTCATTGATGAGCTCCCTCAGTTCATCCACCTCCCCCCGAGACGTCGGCTGTCGAGTCACAGCCGCCTTTCCGCGGGGGCGGCGAATTTGGAACTCCCCTGGATTCTTCTTTAGCCAATAGATTACGGAAATAAAGTTCGACATGACCCACCCATGATTTCACACCGGGTTTTCAGCGAGACGCATGCGGCACAAGCTCGTTTGTCGCTACTTTTAGTTTGGGAAGGCCACTCGCATTTCGAGCCACGGGTTTTGCACCCGTCGCATACCTGTGAGGAATGTCACCAGTATTGAAGCGCCCACGAACACCGAGGCTCACCTTCTCAACTTCCAGCACTTCCGGATCTTGTAGCATCCTCGCTTTCCCTTTGTTGGGTACAGGGTGAGATTGAACGTCGTCTTCGTCACTTTCCACGAACTTCTTTGACTTGAATTTCTTTCTTTTTTGCAATGGGGGTGAATCGTCGTCGTCATCTTCCGCTATGCGCTTTCTGCCCTTCGAATGCGTTAAAATTCTAGAAGTTCCGGACGCTCGAGTCGTTCCAGAGTCATTCTGGTCGGAGAAGCGGACAGACAACCTGGACTTGGCTGCTGCCATGACAATAAGGATACTCATCTTAAAAGGGTAACAATTGCACTCTCACCGTCCCTGCTCGGTTTTCCAGACTCCGGCTGCTGGCCTCCAGCATTTCTATTCACTTTTGACTTCAGTTTCAGCTCAGAGCGCCTCGATCTACTCGTACAGTTCGAAGACTCCTCCACGATCTCTGAAGGTACCTTGGACGATTGAAGTGGCGTATTTGCTCTCAGACCCACTATGTTGAGGCGATCAGTCGGAAAACAAAGCGTGTCTGAAAGACTGACCCTCAGATGGTAGCACTTTCCACCACGTATCCACTCCCTCGAGTGTGGGCAATGCGTCCCCTGACACGTCCACATATTCCGGCCCAATCGTGGAAGGGTCATCCGCGCGAACGTCTTCGAAGCAGAGCGTGTCTAGCTCCATTCCACCACTGTAGTGACGCAACAGCATTGCAGCCAGGCTTCCAATGAGCTTGGGGTGAGGCGAGCTTAGGGTTGGTCGGGGGAGTCGACGCTGATGATGAGGTATGATGCATATCTTTGAAAGAAGATAAGATTGGGTTGCTTACCAACTCGGCGTCCAGCTTATCCCGCATCCAAGGCATCCAGACATCCTTCGGTCCCACGATACCGGGGATAAGCTCGAGAGCCGCCTTGACTCGAACTGTTACGGAGAGGACTTTTTCATCTATTGTATTGGAGGAGTTCATGGTCGTATACGCGTTTTCGGGTTGATTAGAAGTCGCGTCGAAAGTGAAAGGGTGCCGGTGGCAAGCGCGTCGAAGGAGTGGTTTACGTAACATACCACACGGAGATTGCCGAAGGCATTCGGGACTTGGGAATTCCGGCGCTTTCCGACCGATAGCACGTCTTGAGTCTCCAATGGCAGTCACCGATGTCCCTTACTAGTGCTCCCTCACCTGTTGAAAAATTTAAGGTGGAGATAAAATACGTGGTTCATTGTGTTTTGGCTCTTTTGCAGAGTGCGTCGTTTCCAACGGAGACAAGCCTTTCGGATGCTGATCAGGCCATTTTCCGACCGGATGCTACCTGGACATCTTCCATTCGCCTTCTTGGCTCTAACGAGGCTCGAATAAATCGTGATGGATACTTTCGGTCGTACTTCGACGAGATGGGTCAACGACACAGCTTAATCCCTTTTGTACGCAAACTTGAAAGGAGGACATGTTCAAGAACAACGGTTACCGCGATATACAGTGCGTACCATACCCATTCCACGCGAACAATGATGCTCACCGTCTGGGTGAAAAAAGAGATCGCCATACCGATACACTAGCTGGAGTACGAGAAGCAAAAAAAATGAGATTGATCCCGATAAATTGCTAGTCACACTCCTCCGAGAGATAATACAAATCCTTCTTTGGCGAGCATATTGTCTCCTTTCACTCCGTCAAATGGATTCTTGCTCACTCTCGTCAATATGGAACCCACGTACATCTATTTGGGATTGGCCAGTGCGACCACCAACTCCTCCTGAACTCATGGGGACCGGAAGACATGGGTATATGCTGCTGTCCTGGCTGAATGTGAGGGGACGCTTTTCACCGCCGAGGTCATGGTGGAAATCCGCGCTATCGACTGTGATCTGGTCGTCGGGTTGCACTGCTGCATCTCGTCAATAATGATTGTCATCGTGCTCTGCGCTTACGCGCGGAAGGTTCTGAATCGCTCATGGGGGCTGCGTCAGTGCATGCGACATGCAACGTTGCTGTCGTAGACGACAGTGTTGGCGCTGTCGGCTTACGTGCAGGATGTTCCCCTTCGCCATACGGGGCGGAGTCAATGCAAACCACGGTCAACACAGACGTGCTACACGATGGTGATAACGCGCCACGTGCTCCCAACTCGGACGGTCTGCAACTTGGCAGTATCGTTGATCGTCCTGAGGATCTTGATTCCGTGCATGAGTATTCCGGGAGTTATCTCAAGAACGCGTTATTTGACGGACATACTTCCTCCTCTGTTTTCCACTCAGAGTGACTCAGATACTAATGTGGCCCGCCAAGTCTGTGCATTACATACATGGCATTACTTTACACCATAGTTGTTGGATGCATTATTAAGGCATGGTATTTACTGGGTGACATCACCTGCAATCATATACGATATCCCACAGACCATTTGATATTAGGCAATATCAGGCATACCCACGGGTACCATTGCCCGTACCCGTACCCGATTTTCATACCCGTACCCGTACCCGTGACGGGTTTATACCCGCTGAGCCCCCATCAAAAGCGGGTGAGGGAGAAGGTGAGGGTGCAAGAAGCGACGGTAGAACGCGCACAATTGTATGTATTCTACCGTTGCTGCTGTACCCTCTCACTGGCAGGGCAATTCCGAGTCTGGGCAAGGGCGCGCGAGGACGAGGACCAAGGACGCGCGTGAGTGAGGGTCGTGTCGTGCTGTCCGAATCATCGTCGCGAGATCAGGACGAGGGTGAGGGTCGTGTCGTGTCGTGTCGTGTCGTCTGAGTCGTCGTCACGAGACGAGGACGAGGGTGGGAGAGGGTGTGACGAGGGAGAGGGAGAGAACGCGTCGGCATCCTTGTCGCACTGTCATCACGGTCACCGTTGTTGTCGCGTGTGGAGGGAAGGGGGCGAGGGGCATCGTCATCGTCATTGTCGGATGGGCGAGCGAGTGCATGAGCACGCGTGCGCACACAGACATTATTGTCTGCGTACAGCCGCGTGCTCGAGCGCACGCAGATGCTGGTGGTACTATCTGCGCTGCAACTTGAGGTGGCGTGTGGTATAGCCGTATACCCGTGGACGTTGCCTATTTGATATCGCGTGAAAATATTTGAAAGTTGCGGGTTATGACTCTCCGAGTCGCTCTCTTGACATACGAATCTGCATTGGGTGGCCGAAAAGACGAGTGCCTGCATTACAGGCCGTATCGGGTGCTGCCACGGATGTGGCCCTTCGCGACTAGTCGTATCGATATCAACGAATGGCGAACTTACATGTTGCTCAGGTACTCTTCACGGGCTTATCTTCCCAGGTTGTCCTCATCAAGGTCGCCATTCGAGTTGCTTCTTGAAGGAGACACACGACATACTTTGTCAGGCTTGCACCAGGCTGGAGGTCATGACAACGTGTTGAGGGGATCTGATCGATCAGGCCGCGGGGATGGTGGCAGTAGCGGATGAAGAGGCGATGATTGGTAAGCAGAGGTAAAATTAC